>PVJD01002564.1:0-198072 GCA_004026545.1 Mormoops blainvillei | reverse complement strand
ATTTTAAAATGAAAAATGTTCCTCAGATTATACTTCCACTGGCCAATGCTTTTTCAAGCAAGATTATCACTGTGAAGTAAGCTTCTATGTGAAATATTCCAGTTATACTCACAATCTTTTTGAACTGCAAATGATTCCCAGGACACCAGAAATCCAGAAAAATGCTGTAACACAGCTCTTTGTTTTTATTTTGTAATTGCTTATCTCAATAATCATGTGTATTCTTAGGTTAAAAGAAGTGTGAAGACTACATTGAATTTAAGTTAAATAAAAATTTTAAAAATATGTATGAATACAAAAGATGAAATTATTTAACTTAGCCCAGAGGAAGGTAAATGATGAATTATGTAGATTTCCTTATTTTTCTCACTGTTTTAATGAAGAGGACTAGTTTGAATAAGTTATCATAACCATACATATAAACCAAGAACAGAAGAAATAGTATTTGCTACATTCATTTTTACTCATTTTTTTGAAAAAGGCTGTATATTGAAAAGGATTTTTATACAGTTTTAATTATAATTCCTTCAAATTCTTATGTAAACACATAAGGAATTTCTTCCTTTTACTTTCTTAAAGTATCTATTGAAGTCAAATTGATTTGTTGTGAAATTATGTGTTTTTTCTAAATGAAATTCATTAGAATAACATACACTTATTTTTATTGTGTTATTTTCTGTTTTTTTGCTGTGTGAAGAGAAAGAAAAAACTTTACATTTACTACCACATGTTACTAGAATGGAGAAATTAAGGCTGCAAGAAAAAAGCAATAATCTCTTTACCCATGTAAGAATAAACCAGGTAGCTCACTTTTATACTATTTCTTTATGAACTCTTAATAAAGAATGCAGTGGCCTAGATGAAATTCACAAGTGCTTGTCAGAATTGTTCATTACTAACTTTATTATCCTGAGGTGTCACAATAATCCTACCATGGTCAGCATAACATAGAAATTCCTGAAAAGGCACATGAATTTTCATTAAATTAGGTACAAATTTGTCTCTGGAATTTCAATTTATGCAGTCTAATTTTAGTAAATTTTATTTAAAATAATTTTAAAATATGCATATCTATATAAACATACATATATATACACACATGTATATTATATGAGGTTTGTTCAGAAGGCATCCAGCCATGGAATATGGAAAATAGAGACATATATTGAAAAAGAAACAAGATACAGTGTACATAGGATAATGACACCTCTATCCCCTTCAAAGTAGGCACCTTGGAACCTCACACAGTTCTCCCAATTGCAGTCAGCTGCCCCATCATATTTTCCTGAATCTCATCGAAGGCGTGAAATCTTTTCCCTTTCAAAGGCAATTTTAGTTTTGGGAAAAGCTAGAGTCACAAAGCAACAAATCTGGGCTATAGGAAGATTGAGTTACCTGAGTGATTTGATGCTTTGCCAAAAAACTCTGCATGAGACATGATGCATGAGCAGGAGCGTTATCATGATGAAACTGCCAATCATCAGATGCCCATAGCTGTGGCCTTCTGAATCATCTGAATATTTTCTATAGAGGATGAAGCTTAACACAAAATTTGATGCAGATTCATCGCTCTACTTGCTCAGTCATTTTTAATGCGATGACCATACAGTACACATGCTCACTCAATGGCGTCTACCACCCCCGCTGACTAGTAAAGTGAAGTCATCATTGTTCATACATGTGCATTCCAGTCCACTCTCCTTGGCTGCCAGGTTGCATCAATGTTTTGCAAACTGTTCTTATTGAATTAACAATGGGTGGATTTTTCCAGACAGGCCTCATGTATATAAAGTTGTAGGACAATAGGATCTTTTTATATTGAAGCAAAATAATGATTCAATAAATAATTTTAAAAAATTATAAACCTGGAATACAGTATATTGTCCTTTGATTGTTTTACTATTTTAAAGTCCAAAGTTTAATTTGAAAGAATAATCAATGGTATAATTGATATAGCCTGGGGCATTGCTGAAAAAGGCTTCAAGATTTCAGTTATATCTTCAAAGTGAAAATAAATTTAATTTGTATGACTGGTCCTCTTGTTAAAATCTTTGTCAACAGAAAAAATATAAGATAATTTTATGACCACATTTCACTTTACTCACCAAAATGTATTAATTTGTACAAATTTTTACCTCTGCTGATAGTTTTAAATGATGGAAAAGTAATTTTTGACTTCAAAAGCTATATTACTCCTTGGCAATAGTACTGAGTGTGAGAGCTTATTTAGAGGAATATAAAAAAATAACAAAAAAAATCCTACAACATTAAAAAACTCTAAATTTAGTTACTTATTATAATTTTTTAAGACTACTTTTGGTAATCATAGTCTAATGTTAAATTATTGTTATAGTAACTTAATTCATATAAATATTTATTCTCATAATACCAATTTTAAAATAATTTGTAAGAGGAACAAAAATGTCATGATTAAGTCTAATTATACATTAATACCAATTTTCACTTTACAAACATCATAAGAGCTTTTGACGTTTATTTTCTAAGGTAAAAGAATAGATAAATACTTTTCCATCTCCCAAGCCTGTGTTATGTTTGTGAATGTCTGGTTCCCCCAGCCCATTTTGGTTACATGCATACCTGATGGGCAGAGCATCACGATTTTGCAGATACAGAATCTCAGCAACACAAAATTGACTTAAACAAGTGACTTACATGCATTAATATCCCATGCATTAAGTTAAGAGAAGTTTGATTCAACAAGTTAGATGAACCCTGCAAGGCTCAGGGTTCAAGAGCTGTAGAAAGATCCACCACTTTTTAGTCATTGGAAACACCAGGATATTTAATCTTTCAGAAGATGCATGAAATCACAAAATTGAAAAATCAAGTGTTTCTCCAGTATCATGTTAGACAGATCTTGACTCGGGAAGCATAACTACTGTAATCTGAGAAAGGAATTACAAAGAATGTGGCACAAATACAAGATGGTGGAAGAAACATGGCGAATTCCAAAACTTGGGACAACAAATAAATTTTGGGGCAGATATTTTGGTTTGAGAAGGATTAAAATATTAGGTAGGAAATCAATGGGGTATTAAAGACTCAGATTAATTCTGCATAATGTAACAGTGAAGGAATAAAGATCACATAGGCATCTCTCAAAAGGATAGCTAGAATGCAAATTAACTGTGCATATATATGCAAATATATAATGACATAAACTAACTTAAAAAATTATTGAAGCAACTGGTATTCATGAAGTGACATATAGGAGGTGCTCAATAAAGGTAAATAAAGTTACCACTGTTATGTTCCTCATAATACAATGAAACTTTGATATAAATATTGGTGGTTTGTTATGTTAGGCAGAATAACAGCCCCCCAAATATGTCCTCATCATATTCTTCAGAACCTATGGATACATTATGTTAGACAATGGAGAACAGAGGATTTAGATTGAATCAACTAGTCTGAAAATGGGAGATTATCCTAGATGTAATCACAATGTAATCTGGAGAGCCCAATGTAATCACAAAGGTCCTTAAAGTGGAAGAGGGAGGAAAAAGATTCACTGTCAGAGTGATATCATATGAGGAAGATTTAATTGGCCATTGCCAACTTTGAAGATATAAGGGGTTTAGAATCCAAGGGGTGTGGGCAGCCTATAGAAACTGGAAAGTTCAAGAAAGCAGATTCTCCTGTAGAGCCTCTAGAAAAAAATGTAGTCAAGTGGACACCTTAATTTTAGCCCAGTGAGATCCATTTCAAATTTATGAAATCCAGAACTGTAAGTAATGCATATGTGTTGTTTTCAACCACTGCATTGGTGGTTATTTGTTATACCAGCAACAGGAAACTGATGCAATTACCTATCAGTCATTGATCTCCCTTTTTTTTTATTTCTGGTAATGTCTGTCTCTTACTTTAAAAGCTAAAAACACAAAACACTTAGCATTTCATAAACCCTTTGAACTAGTGTATTAGTATTTAATCTATTTTGGGGCAATAGTTCTTGAGAAACGAAACTAAAATAAGAAGCTCTGGGAAGGATGTTTTTTAAGAAAACAGATGTTATCAATAACTGACCTAAAAAAACAAACTAGGCAAACGAGCAGAACAGAAATAGATATGGAGATCATTTGGAGGGTTATTGGCTAGGAGAGGGAAAGGGGAGAATGGGGGAAAGGTGCAGGGGTTAAGTACAAATTGGTAGGTACAAAAGAGACAAGGGGATGTTAAGAACAGTATAGGAAATGGAGTAGCCAAAGAACTGTATATGCATGACCCATGGACATGAACTAAGGGAGAGGATTTCTGGAGACAATGGGGGTACTGGGTGGAGGGGAGAAAAGGGGGAAAACTAGGACAACTGTAATATAATCAATAAAATATATTTTAAAAACAGGAAAAAAAGTATTGATTTGGACCTTAGCCAGTGTGGCTCAGTCAGTTGGGCATCGTCCTGCTAAGCAAAGAGTTGACGTTTTCATTCCCAGTCAGAGCGCATACCTGGTTTGTGGGTCTGATTCCCAGTAAGGGGCCTGTGAGAGGCAACCAGTCACGTTTCTATCTTGCATTGATGCTTTTCTCCTCCTCTTTCTCTACTCCCCTCTCTCTAAAACTACATAAAGAAAATCTTAAAAAAAACCAAAACAGATGCTAAGGGAAACGGTAGTCTTCTTTGACCAGATATGACCTGGCATATATGTGATGCCTAGAAATGACAACCAAGGGTGTGGGAGCAGAAACGTAAAAGAACCTCACTAATGAACTTCTTTTCAGAGACAGTTGTATGTTCTCCCCCCTTAACAAATTTTGCTTTGGATATACTGCTCCTTGACACTGAACTTAATTCAACTGACAAATAGCTATTTACCGGGAATCTCTATCAAATGTGTCTTCTGAGTTTATTTATTAAACACTAACCTTGAAATACTATAAAAAAAAAGATAAGGTTAGTCTGCCATGATTTTATTTTAATGAGTCACTGAGGAACACTAAATTTCATAAGAAATTCACATATTTTTAATACTTTATCTTAAAACCTTGCAATGAATTTTATAAGATTCTCTGTTAAACTGGATTATGGATTCAATATTCTTGTTTAAACATTAAAATATATTCTAATATTCTCTCTGACATTCTATCCCCAAGATTCTTCAAAGGTTTCTGTATTATGTATAATATTTACAAATTTCTTTATTCTGTGCAATAAAATTTGATGAGCCAAGGTATCTGAATGAATTTGTAGTAAATAACAGACTGGTTAAATATCTTTATCTATTAATGGTTTCAAAAAAGAAGCGTCCATGTATATATGATAATGGCGACAAGAATATACATTTAAATTTTTATTTTTGTAAGATTTTGGTGGGAAGATTTTATTTTAAGCATCATTTATTGACAGTTAGGTTTGGTTGTTTTTTATGGTTTAAGCACAGACTTAACTGAAGTAGAAAATCCCTGCTTTTAGAGTTAGAGTTAATCAAGGGTTGATACAAGAAAAGTTCCCAATTACACAGTTCCAGATGATATCAGAAATGCTGCATACTAGAAACTAAGACTCTAAAGTGCAGTTTTTTGTATTGCCAAATTTATTCTTAGAATTACTGTAGAGCTCAAGCCAAACTATCCTCTTGTGCAATAATATAGGCATCAGTCTTCAAATCTAGTTACACTCAGCTGACAGGTAGTTATTTAGGGAGACCATCTAAGGGAGTGATTGGAGTCCCATCTGTTTAAGGACTGGCTGCCAGTGATAACAAAAGATAGGGAAGATCCATCATTCTAAATGGGGGATCAATGGCTGAGAGCATACTGTAAAAAAAAAGCCAGCAGAGTGTTATTTTGTATTGGGGAAAAGTCAGAACAATATTGACCCTCTCTAAGTCATGTAGAATTAGATTAGGGACACAGCTGTTTTTGGTTTTTTTGGTTTTTTCCTTCTTTTTCAGCAAGAGGGGAAGGGAAGGAGACAGGGAGAGAAATATCAATGTGTGAGAGAAACATTGATCAGTGGCCCCTCACACACCCCCAACCAGAGACCTGGCCTCAGAACCCAGGCATGTGCCCTAGCCAGGAATCGAGCCAGAGACTTTCACTTTGTGGGACTATGCCCAGCCCACTGAGCCACTCCGGCCAGGGCAAGGAACATAGTTTTTGTTGAGTGCTCCATGGAACTTGTTAAAGTTTTTTAAACAGCCGTAAGACAAGGCACTCCAAGTCTCTACCTATCATTAAAAAAAAAAAAAAAAGTATGTTCATTCACCCACCCTTCAGAGAAAAACAAAAATATTTATGTAGTGTGACTCTCAAATCTCTCCTCCATTATCTTTTAAGGTGGAACATACAACACACAATACTCAAACACAATTTTTTTTCCCATCAAGCAGATGGTCTGTGTTCTTGAATATGTTATAGTCTAGTCAATCATGGAATTATAGACTAGTAAATTAGAAGGGTACCCAAGATATCATCTGTAAAAACTTCTCAAATTCAATGTGACCTAAAGAAGCTAAATGACTACCTGCATGATTAAACAATCATACAAAAAAGTGGTTGGCCAAAGACAAAGTTATAACTAGAAACAAATATATTTTTAATTATACTGCTCTCCTATGATGCCATCCTAATTAGCATTTATTAAGTAATTATATATTTTGGAAGATATAATCATATAGCTCAAACCATAACAAATAATGAAATAAAATCCACTCATGGCAAATAGAGTGAATTAATACCCAATATTCATTCCTCCTTATGTTATACTGCTTAGGCTGAAGATTAAAAAGTTTAATTCCTCAGAGTTTTTTGCAACTAACATTTTATATGTTATTAAATCTCAGCCAGTTGGATGAACTCATGTATGTTTTGGAAGTTAACAATATATCAAATGCTGTAATTGGATTTTTCTTTGGAAGCATTAGTCAAGGTCTTTATACCTGCCCCTGTGCGTTAACGTGCTAGTTTCAGTTTTGTTTGGATCTTACAGAGTCCACCTCTAGAGCCAATAAGTGATAGGATCTTCCTCATGCCTACTTTACAGCTAAGGCAATCTGGTGTTCAACATGTCACACGGTTTCTCTGCAACTGTGGCACAGTTTGCAGCTTCCCTAGCCTTCGAATTTAGTTATATTTTCTGACACATCACTCCTAAATTTTGAAACAGTGGAAAGTCTTCTCTTCCTACTTTCTAACATATTTTCCTTTGTTGAGTCTATTACTCTCTTTCTGCTTGAAATGGTTTTTGGGTTTTTGTTACCTACCGTTACAGTTTGACATATAAAATTGTTTGGCATATCCTATGTTTAATAAAATGTTCAAATAAAAGGGTATGAATTTCAACAAATATTAAAAGAAGGCTTCATAAATGAAATAAATTTAAAGTTAGGTATAAAAAAAGAGCTAAGATTTTACTAAACTAAGGGTTGAGACAATGCCAGTTCAGATGTGAAAAGTAACTAAATTATGGCAACAAGAATCAGCTTCCATACCTCTAATTTTCAACCACATATTGAATGCCTGTTACTTACCAAGCAGTGTGAATATGGTCAGTTTGAATTGCTATAACACAGCTTTAATAGAGTGCAGGCTATGTTTGGGAGAAATGATAAAATACAGTTGAATTAATAAGAGGGAGTTAAAATAGAGAAGCCCTTAAAAATGGAAGCTATTGAAAGAAACAGTCTTTGAAGAGTTTTGAAAAGGGAGTGACATGATAAAAACAATGTTTAAAGCATTACATGGGCAGTAATATATATGAAAATAGGGAAGCTGAAGTAGAGGGATATTAAGATTAATGATGCTGGAAAGGGAGGCATAAATACACGATCAAAGTTTTTTTTAGCAAGGATGATGTCTATAGCATAGAGATTTGTTTTAGTGAGTAGTTAACTTCAGAAGATAAACATTAATAAAGATTCTCATGTAAGGCTCTAATAGAGATGAGACCACATAAATAATAATAACTTCCATCCTCATTCCAAACTACAGTATGCTTTAAGGATAGAAAATACTCTATCTTCTCTCTTTCCCCCAACATTCTCCACTTTGGTAGTGCCCGTAATTTTTTCCTGAAGCAGAGCTTGGCTTCTTGCAAACAATTTAGAAATTACCAAAAAGCTGAAAATGTATGCCAGGGAGAATGGCAACGTGAATGGTAGAAACCTGTTCTTGATGGAGTTCTAAGGGAACGGCATGAGCTGAGCCTGAGAATCTTCCACCCAGTGAGTAACTGATGCTGAGTCAGGTTCTCATCTGTATAGACAAAAGAGGGTATACATTTCTGCTGCTGCCCTTTTCTAACTAATCCCCAACCTCTCACTTCTCACAAACCACACTCCAACGCCCACACAAACACTCTTCTGTGGGCAGTTCTTTTGAGGGCTGGAAGAAAAGACTAATCGGGAGTGGCCTTAAGCAGAAGAAGAACTTGAACAATAGGTTGAGGTGGGATGAACTCTACTGCTCTGACTTTGGACTGGTCCTTGTTCCAGGGATGGCAGGAGAAGTCAATTAATCAAAGAATTTCTTCCATTTCATGTGCATCCTCAGGGCTGTGGTATGTGAATCTCAGGATATAGTTCCGTCTGAAAGGAGATTGGAACGCTATGCTCTCTGTGGTGTCTTGGGATAAAGAGTATCTGAGCAGTAACAACCTGAAGTGACAATAGAGACATATTAGATGTTTGTGTGCCAAACCCCTTAGAGTCTAGCTGTTTGCACACTACACATTAAGCAAGTATTTTTTGCTCCATGATGACAAATTTAGGTCTTTTACTTAACATAAGCTGATTGACATAGAACAGAGGGGGATTGATGTTATTCATGATTTGTTATTAGACTGATTTGCAGGTAAGTCAGTGAAGCCCACATAGGCTGAGAAGTTTCTACATTTGTTTAACAAATTAGTGAATGAGTTTAGTTTTGAACCCACTTAGAAGTGAGGCCTGATGCTTCCCATTAATTTCCTCAGCAAAAATTTACTGTGGCCCTCCTGCAGGTCAGATGCTGAGTACTGGTAAACAAAACTGGTCCACATTCTCATGAACCTTATAGATTCATGGAGCAGACAGATAACGCAATAGAAAACAAACCAGCAAGTAAAATCCAGTATACATAGTGGCAAGTAAAATCATGGTAAGAAGACTGTGCTCTAATGATGTAAGAGGAGCCCATTGAGGGTGTAGTGGTTGGCCCTCAGCATCTATTTCAAACACTTTCTGGCACGCCTTCTCTTCTACAGAGGCTGGGAAATGTGGCCAGGGTTTGCATGCAAACTGGATTCCACCGATTAGAAGCTCCAAATAAGATGTTGAAGGCAAAGTCAAGCTTCTTGGGCTATTGCTGCAATATAGCTTAATTGCAGAGATGTTGATTTTTTTCTGCGTTATAATTCCAGA
Source organism: Mormoops blainvillei (assembly GCA_004026545.1). Lineage (NCBI taxonomy): Eukaryota > Metazoa > Chordata > Mammalia > Chiroptera > Mormoopidae > Mormoops > Mormoops blainvillei. The sequence goes on along the minus strand of PVJD01002564.1, from coordinate 188,710 downwards.
ATCTAGCCACGTGCTTTGTAAGAGTTGAGGGGTTGCGGCAGTTGGTCATAAGTAAATTTTCTTCATTGATGCCATGATCGCAGTGGCATAGTCTTGAAGTCAGTGTTTCTGGCAATGGCCTTCTGACTCCCTGCCTTCCTGACTATGGCAGAGGCAGTGATGGCTCTGGCAGGGCCCCTCGCCGCTCTTGTTCTGAGAGTACCTGCTGATGGCCTACCTTAGTGCCGCCCTTGTAGTCCTTCTAAAACTTTTCTCTAATAAATCTATTTCTGATTAAAACACCCTGTGTGTGTGTGTGTTTTTAAAATTTATTCCTGTAACTGAGGTTTAACTGATAAAGGATACTCATTTAGATTGTTTTTTATTAAGCAAAGCCTTTCTGAAGACACGGCTCTATGTTGATACCTGAAGGATAAGTAGGAATTAACTAAGTAATGACTGGGTAATAGGACTTTTTATGCAGAGGGAGAAGCAGGCCGAAACTCTGACACTGGAAAGGAAATTTCTCCAAATACTGAAAGTAAACCAGGTGATTGGTTTGCATGGGAGACAAGAGGACAATTTACAGTTTATCATGAGAGCATGTGTGAGATGGGCTGCATATGAATCCCTATATAAAAGGAGAAGATAGCTTTCTATTTTCATGATCTTTAGCAAATTGTTTATTATGTACATAACATTTTGTTTAATTCTTATTCAATTAAAAAAACTGTTTTCTTTTTCTTTGTTTGTAAAAAACATGTCTGGGTTGGCAGGAAATTAGTTTTTAATTTTATTTCCCCAGCAATATGTAGTCATGTTTTAGATAACTTAAATACATATTGTATTCAACAATATTTATTCAACCTTGAATAGATTCAATTCAATCTATGCACCATATCTCTTAACCTCTCTCTCATATAACATACAATTTTTTCTTTTTTTCTCTGTTCTGCATTGTAAAAAAAACATGATCTACTTTTGAATTCAACTGTCTATATAGGTAAAACTAGTCTGCTTTTAATCTGTTCTTCGAATCTCTTTCTATTAGTAAGCATATTTATTTTTGTGATATATTTGGTTTTTTAAACTTGCTTTGTCATTACTTAAAGTTTCCCTTTGTCATCACTTAAATATGAATGTTTTTCAATTTTTTAGAATATAGCAAGAATAGACTTTCTTGCTCCCATATTGTGTTTCTGTTAATGCCAGTAAAAATAATCATTACAGATCTGTTACTGCAATTTTATATTCATTTTTAATTCAGATGTCTTACTTCTTTGTGGCTTAGAAATATTTTGTCTTTAATTCTTTATTTTTTTGAAAAAATATTTGTAAGAATTCTTTAAGAATTCTGTGAGAATGGAAGTGTGTTCCCCCAAAGAGAATTTCTCTCATTTTTATTAAGAAATTAGAGGCACATTGGGCAGAACACATTAAATTCACAAATTGAGGGTTTGTTTTTTCCCCCTGAGTATTGGGAATTTGGACTGCATGTTAAATATCTATTTCCACAAAATTTAGCCTCTCACATTTCCAAAGGTCAATAATCTGGGGTTATTTTACCTGAGTGATACTGGCCTAGCATCTCTCACGAGGTTGTACTCAAAGTTGTCTGGAACCACCGTGTTCTGAGAGCTTGACCGGTGCTGGAGAATCTTCTTACAAGAAAGCTCGCTCACCTGGTGATTGGCTGGAGACTTCACTTCTCTGGAACATGTACTTCCCCACAGAGCTGGTCTTAACATAGGATTTATATTCTCCCCAGAGTGAGCAATCTAAGAAAGAGAAAGAGGGAGAAACTTTTATTACCTAGAATTTCACATCACACACTATCACTTCCACTTTATTCTATTTAGCAGAAATCACTAAGTCCAGACCATCATCAAGGGAAAAAAAATTAAGTTCTCTCCTTTAAGGGAAAGAGTATCAGCTAATGTATGTGCACATTTAATATAGGTTATGCATTTAATTGATGGTTGGTTAGTCATTTTACCTCTCAGGCACAATTGTTTTTCTTGCTGTGCGCTGTCCAAAGAGGATTATCTTGTCGGCATTTAAGAGTAGAGAGTAGTTGAGGTGGACATAATTCTTATTTACATTGACAATGTAAGTGTGGCCCTTAGGATCATTTACTAAACTCTCCCTTTTGTAAGCCCCTTGGATTTGTTTTATTATACTTACATTTTATTAACATTGAAATTACAATCTATTTCCTGGAGCTTAGAAAATATTCTCAGGCAAAAGCAGTGTTCCACTTATTTCTAAATTTCTACTTTCATTTATATTTATCTTATATATCTTACTAACTCTTCTATGCTTCCCAAATGATTTTGTGTTTTGAATCACCTGGTATTTTTTAAAGTAATTACAGACACAATAGAATCTGCAAAAATAATACAAAGAACTACAAGTTTTATAATTACTCTTCTCTATAACCAGTGGGGGAGGGGGGCGTGAACTAGCAAAAAATTGCTAGTAAAAATAGAAAAGTCAACTTTTGATAAAACTTTGCAAATTAACCATAGCAAGCATTGCAGCAATCTGAGACTCATTTATTCCAGAAAATGATGACTGAACCTCAGTAAGAAGAGCAGGAATTGTGGTGTTTTAACTTGACCTACACTCTCAGCTTTGTGTTAGCCTTGAAAGCCAGACGGCCCATAATCATGATGCAGCTGTGATAACCAGCAGCTGTGCAGCCGCTGGAAGGAGCAGACTATATTTGAAGTTCATCATAAATTTCCATCCCTAGAGTATTGTCATAATTTGACCTGTCTTACAGTTTCCTGGGAAAGCTTCATTTACATGTACATTTTATATTCATATCTGAGTATTTCATTTTTTTAGAGGAATTGCTAATGGTGTTGTGTTTTTAATTTCAGTTTCCCATGTTTGTTACTAGTATATAAAAATATGATTGATTTGTGTGTATTGATCTTCTGTTCTGAAGAGCTGAAAACTCACTTATTGGATCTTAGATTTTTTTTTATTGTTGAATATTAAGGTTTTTATTTTATTAATTTGGGACAGGTCATGTTACAGGTCATGATTAGTTAAACACTTAATCAGTGGTACCACTACTGGTTGTATTTGCAACTTAATAGCATCTAAATTTTTTTAAAATCTCCTTTTCTTTAATAGGAGAATGTATGGTTTTAAAAATTATGTAATCAGAGTTAATCCGTGCATATCTACTTAAATGTACAAATCATGGAGCATCACCTATGAGCTCTTCCCCTGAAGGAAGAAGCTGAAATCAACTGTCACACACTTAATCATAAGTGTAGAGGTAGTTCACTCAATTTTTACCATACACAGCTTATAGAGTTTAGCAATTTCATATGAAGAAAGCCAGATTCTATGGAACAGTGCCCAGTCTCTAAGTTAATCACAATAGAGGCCCCTTCTATGTGAGAAAGATTAGAGTCATCTGGTAACACCACTGATTCAGATGAAATGAGAGTCCAATGACACCTCTCAAAATTCAATAATCATACCAAAGCCAATGGTGTATAAAATGAGAAATAAAATTAGCAAAATATATTATCGTATGCCCTGGTTTAAAATTATTTAAAAAATAAGTAGTCAGGTTTTATTATTAAGGAAGTACCTTAGTAATGTATGGACGTGAGTATTTCAGTGTAAATTGGGCATTAAGGTAACCAGCACTACGGAATTACTCTATTACTCTGGATGGCACACATTTCACTGAGGCTCTGGAACTGACCAGGAACTGGGTAAGTCAAAAGGGGAAACACAAGAACAGGTATTGGACTTAATCTAATATGCAATTATATATATATTAACATATATGTCCAGAAAGTAAGTATCCAGCCATGCAATATGAAAAATAGAGACATTTATTGAAGAAGATACAATATACAAGAAACATTGTACATAGGATACTTTCAAAGTAGGCACCTTGGGACCTCACACAGCTCTCCTAGTGTCATTAGCAACTGCAGCACGATGTTCCTTCTACTCTGGTAGCAAAAACAGCAGGACAAATTTTACCATGACACGTTTCATGCCAAGATTCTGCGTCAAAATCTCGGACACAATAGTTTTTGGAATCCCCAGATCAGCTTCCAGTTCTCACGCCATCAGCTGCTGATCTTTGTTGATTGTAGCCCATACACGTTCAATACTCTCAGGTGTTCTGCTTGTTGCAGGCCTTCCAGAGTATGGGTCACATTCAACAGATTCTCAACTATCTTTGAAGCATTTGTGCCACACTTTTATTTGCGCTGCACTCATTGCATCATCGCTGAAGCCTCCTGAATCATCTCATAGTTTCTGCAGAGGAATGTTCAAGCTCTTAACACAAAATTTTAGGCAGATTCATTGTTCTTCTCACTCAGTCATTTTTAATGTGATGACCAAACAGTACACATGCTCACTCAACAAAATCTACCACCCCCACTGACTAGGACAGTGAAGTGGTCGTTGTTCACGCATGAGTATTCCAGTCCACTCTCCTTGACTGTTGGCTTACATCAATGTCATGCAAACCATTTTCGTTATATTAAAAATGACTGAACTTTTTCCAGACAGATGATAGACATAGATAGATAATTGATGATAGATAGATGGGTAGATAGATAACAACTCTAGTTAAAAGAACGTCTGGAGATCTGAAGACTTGTTTCTTCTACTGAAAGTTACTTCTCCTGCTGACTCTTTAAGTCCTGGGTAGTTAACAAATATTAAAATATTTTTAGACCTGTATCCTCATTGTTTTACCTGTTCTACAAATTAGTTATTAGGGCTGCTTGGAGAAACCCTGAGAGAAATCTCACTTTCCTGACATGCTGCATAAATCTGCCTGAAATCACTCATCCAAGCATCCTGTTAGGGAGAGTGACATTCTTACTTTTACTGGGTTGGCAAAAAAGTCCATATAGATTTTTCCATAAAATAAAAGACACATTTTCCATTTTCACCAATAACTTTATTGATTTGGATATTTTGAGTGTGTCAGCTCTCTCTCATGTGTTATAACATTGATTGTTCTCAATTTGACCACTATCAACTTCAGCTGGTCTACCTGACCATGATGCATCGTCCAGTAAGAAATCTCCAGCACAAAACTTCACAAACCACTTTTGGCACATTCAATCAGTTACAGCACCTTCTACACTGCACAAATCTTTTTTTGTGTGTTTATGTTTCAGTTGCATTTTTACCTTTCTTGAAATAATAAAGTATAATATGCTAAAAAATATTGCATATTTTCTTCCATCTTCAACATCGAAATGGCTACATAAAAATTCACCAATTTTGATGTTTTTTTTAAATGCACACTCATATGACAGCTGTCACAATACAATCTAACAAAATTGTTTCAAGTGAAACTAAAGACAACTATGCGCAACTAGAGCCCTCTTATGGAAAGAACCAAAGGAAATTTTTGGCCAACCTGATATTACCATGGAAATTGGGCATGCTAGTCAACAATTGTGAGTCAATAAACATGACTTATTTCTATATGGATGTCAATGTTTTCCCAATATATCACTTTCCCACTGTGTTATGTTTAAAATACTAATTACAGTTTTGATAATAAATAAACATAAAATTATATAGCTTTTTTTGGAACATAAGGATTTTGCCTTTGCCTGTACTTCAAAGAGAGCATAGGATTTCCTATTTTGTCAACTTTCTATTAAATGACTATTTTCTATTTTTCTTTCTTAGATTATAACTGTAGAGATACCACTCAACAATGTGTATACATCCTTTATTTTATTGTACAAGTATTTAAGAAACATTAAAGCAATATGCTGCAGATATGTAATTTAGGAATAATTTTGCATTTACCCCATACCACTCAGAATAACTCAATATGACAAGAGATTGAGCATCATCATGTGGGGTTAGTGAAGAATGACAGTAAGGTCTGCTTCAGCTGCATTGGTCTAATTCCTAATTTGCAGCACTTCAGCCTTATTACAGGCTGATATTTAGCTCTGTGAGCTCTATAGGGAAAGGGTTTGTTAACCAAATCAGCAGTGTACAGAAAGTGAAATGCAATTTCAAACTACTTAAGAAAATAAGTGTTTTAGAGTAGTCAAAGAACTTTTAAAGCTCCCATTTGCTGTCAAATAATTGGAATGCTAGTCTTAAATAGTTGTTCTCTAAGTAGCAAAACAATTTCCCCAAGGGACTCTACTAAGTAAGCATCCTTCCTTTCTTCCCAAGATGTACAGTATAAACTTGATAGTATGAAACTGAAACTGTGTTTTTAAAATATCTGCAGTTAGGTATTATACCAATTTAGAAGGAATATTTCTTCAATTTTTTAAATTAAATCTTTACTGTATTGTCAAAATGAAAATATTATGCACATACAATTTAGTTATGTTTTTAAAATCTTTAGCTTGATTTGACATGATTGATTTGATCTTGGTGTTGTGTAGTATTACATTATAGGACATAATATTTATGAAATTGAACTACGTGTTTTAAAACTAGAATAATCTTGTCAAAGATATTTTAGTATCAAGAGTAATAGAATAGCACTATTCTCATTATTTTCCCAAGCTACAGATTAGTTACAACCTGTAATTATAAATTAAAAAGCAAATAACACAGCAATAACAACATGTAATATCTAGTAGAAATCAGGATAATATAGTTATTAATAAATGATTGGTTAATAAATGATTATTAACATAATCATACATGATTACTAATAATTACATTAATAATCTTTTATGGAATACTTCCAATTAATTTGAGTGGTATGAATTTTATGTATTTTAAACATACATTAAAACAAAAAAGGAAACTGAATATCTGATTATAGAAGTGATGGAGAACTCAGAAGTTGGGAAATTTTAGTTTTAGGTAGTAGTTAATAAGCTGAGTAGTTAAAGCCTGTAAAAAGCGATTGTTTCAGGAGCTGAAAGTTGGACCTGCTCTGACTCCAGAAGACCACAAGCAATTCGACCTTTGTGCTCCAGAAGAGACCATAAGCAATCAAGATGGTATCTGAGCCATTGTGTTCCAGGGAGAGACATCTCGCCGCCCAGGACACAGATAAAGAAAATCACCCAGGACACAGGACACAGGACTCAGACAGAAAATCACTGGTAACTGCTCCACCCTCCCATCTTCTCAGATCATCAGCCATCTGAATAAAGCACCCTTAAAGATTCAGTCCCTGTCTTTGCTTATTGGTTCTGGTAGTGACAGGCAGCACGAATACTGCCTTTCCGGTTTCAGGATTAGATTGGATTGAATTATGGAAGTGGGAGGATGAGACAGAAAGTGAAGAAAGCACTTTAGATTCTAGTGGATAGCATAACAGCTTCCTTTCTAGAAAGTTATTACTTAGCACAGCAAGGGCTCTATCAATCATAATCAGAGTCTGATATTGTGGCAAGCGTAGTCTCTCCCTCAAGAACCGATACAAAATAAGACCGTTTCACTAATAAATCCTTTGTTGCAATATAGTTTTTATGTGTTTTTAGCTTGACATTGATAGGCTATACATATAGAGTTGTATTCTGAATTCTAACAAACGTCAGGTATTCTGGAGCAAGAGGTGACTAGATGGTCTTGCGTATTTTTCTACAGTGACAGAACACATCTTTTGATTTTTATATTACTTTTTACTCTGTTAAACATTGTTTCTAATCATCACTAATCATCTCTCTTGTTAAGAGAGCATCAAATAAATAAGCCCGTTTAGTCCTTAAATATTTTTTATAACTTAAATATGTAACATAAAAAATGTAATATAACACAATATAATGTATCTGGGTATATATTTATATAACTTCATCATAAGGAGAATCAACTTTATAGTAATTATATGATTGGTTAAGTCTACAAGCTAGTTAATGGCAGAGATAGACCTCAACTCAAATTTATCTGATTTTTAACTTGTGCCCTTTCAGTGCCCTTACAGTTTTAAAAACCAAGTGGACTCCTCTTAGGACTGTAAGATAAGAATTGAGCTGGTACACAGAAATGAGGAGGGGAAAGGCAAGGGGAAAATATGAATTCTTTCTTACTGAGGGGGTCAATATGAATTCCTTGCAGATGCATCCCTTAGAGATAGGATCAGAGTTTAATCTGCAAAGAAGCCAAAACTTGGACAAAAATCTGTGGGAAAGAATATTCAAATTGAAGGTGTCAAAAATTCAGAAATTGAAAATTAAATCACCAAATCAATAAAAAGGAGCTAATAAGAGTTTATTGCGCATATAGGATCAGTGTGTGAACTGGGAGCTTTCAAATTCAAAACTCCTAGAAAGCTTTGGGGCATGATGTTACAGGATGGCTTATAAAGTGAAAATGAGGGAGTTATTTAACCTTCACAATGATTATTACAGTGAGGGTTTCCAGATGGCAAGAAACTGGTTAAAAGTGATTCTCTTATACCATTTTTAGGAAGGTGACTTTGGTTTGTTTTATGATTATTATATACATTTACAAAATTAATAATATAGGAATCAAGAAAGAGGCTCTCAGTACTACTTGGAAATTCCAAGACAGCCTTTTAGTCAAAGAAGTTACCTCCAATGTTACTGTGAGGAGGTGAGGTCAGATTAGCATGGTAGAGGGAGCAACAAGTGTTAAGTTTAGAGATGTTAAACACCAAACATATTGGAGGGCATCCCCTTGAGGGCTCCCATTATACATATTTTTTATTTCTTGCCCAGAAGCTTTGATTACTTAGGACAAGAGAGTTTTTTGTTTGTTTGTTTGTTTGTTTTAACAAGTGGGCATGGGTTTTTATTCTTAGTGCATAAGAGTACTGACTTCTGCTCATCAGCAACAAGCTTTATTGGTTCCAAAAAAGTATCGCTTTTCTCCGTCTTATAAAACTATTCTTCCTCTCTCAGTGGAACAACATATTTGAATTTCAGATTTTTCAGTTTATAACATTTTTTCCCTAGGAACCATACAAATACATGTTAAACATTGTACAGATAGCTTCAATAAGATCAAGATGCAAATACAGATTGGGTGCACTGCTAAGCAAAACTGCAAATTTGGCCAACACTGGGGTACACGTTGCTTTGATATAATCATTTGCTTATTGATATCATACAGACCTCAGTGGTCTATCTTTTGTTTTCTTTTTATTTCTTATACAAAAAAAACAACAACAAAAAATGGTGCTTGCTATACAAGTTACTGAAAAAAGAAGACACTCAAAATTCCTATCTGTGTGCTGATTTGAAAAGAACAATGTCGTTAGATTCGTTGGCACATACGTGTTCACAAAGGGCATACATTTATATGGGGGAAAAACCATGAACCTAAGGGTAATTCCCTCCCTGCCCCTCTCTTAATCAAGAAGAAAGGGGATGGCAGACCTAACGGCAGGGCTGAGAAGGCAAAAAGGGTGGCACTGAGCCCAAAGGAAGGGTGCCTGGCCTACTCTGAGGAAGCGACTGGAACAGCTTAAGAACAGTGGGCATTTCTAAATGCCTCATTGCAGTGGGGCGGTCCGTTATGAAAAGCGAGTGTGTCCTTTGTCATGGTATCACGGGCTGCTTCAGTTGATAGGCAAGGAAGCAGGAACGAAAGGAAGCTCTGCCTCTGGGGTTTCAGGGCACATGTGAGCTTACCACGCCCCTCTGGGTTTAGGCAGTGCCATAACCTCTCAGATTTATGTGCCGTTGCTCCCCTCTGAAGTTCAAGGGGAACATGAAAGCCAAACATAAACCACAAGTGCTAGAGAGGTTTTTAGGTGATTTCTCCTTAACTTTCAGGGATGTGAGTCATTTCAGAGGTAAGAGGGCACCTACGGGAAGGACCTAGCCCTAAGACTGTCAGCCAGAGCTAGAACCAGCCTTTGTTGTTTTTTTGTTGTTGTTGTTCTTTTGTTTGTTTGTTTTTTCCTCTTAGAAATCTATCTCTCATCTTATACATTGCACAAAACCTTTCTAGGGAAGAGCACGTCCTACTCAGATTCTTGCATAAAAATTCACTAATAGAAATGACATGACAGTTGACTTAGTGTATTTGTAATGGGTTTAAAACCAATGTACCATAATTCCTTTCTCCTAACAGCCATCTTTATACATGGTAGGGAAATTTGTTGGGTTCTAGATTTTTTTAAACATAAATTTTGTTGATATGGAATTGAGTAAATTTAAGTGCTTATGTGCCTATAGCTTTTTATATAAGTTCTTTTTCCTTTCAGTTTCAGTGATCTAACTGGCAGTGAGTAAATATGGCATAAGTTAATAAAGCCTTCTCCCCAAATGGTGCTTTGGATTGAAAGACTCTGATGGGGAGAAGGGGGAACTATTACCCTGGATTGCGCTCTTGGTAAGTCTAGAAGAATGGGCAGTAGGCTGGAGGGGGAGGAAAGCATCCAGCAAGAAGGGTGAGCAGGCAGAAGTGAGTGTGTGCCCCCAAGAGGGTGGGTGCCAGCCTCTCTAGGAACTGGTGATTAGGGTCAGGGGCCTTGGTTGGACTTTATTTCTTGATGAATAGCTAGAAGGGAGGTACCCAAGATATGAACATCTCTTTGGTTGCAAGGATGCTCTGATCTGGGGTTTGCAATTTTTACCTCAACAAGAAGGTTTTTTTTTTTTACCTCCTCTTGCCCCTGGCATTTCCAAGAGGACTTCTTTAACATATCCATTGCAGTCAGAAATCTTTTACCTTAAGTTGTATGCTCTGAACATTTACTCTTCGGGGTTCCTTATCCATGGCTATGAATTCTCTCATCACATCTCCTCTTGGCTAATTCCTTTCTTTCAGTATATTATCCTGCTGAGGTCCTATTCTCTTTCTACTTCCTGGCTATGGTCTGGGGGTTACGTGTTTGACTTCAATTCATAGTGATTGAAGAGTAATGGGGTTTATCCTAGTAATTTTGAAAGAATTCTTAAATAGGAATTTTTACAGTTCACTTGAATAAAAGTGTTATTAAGACCATCTTATCAATGAGGAAACAGAGTTTCAGAAAGGTAAAATACTCCTTGTCCATGTAGCTGGTAAGTTGTCATGACACAGCAGCAGAGCAGAGTAATCTAGGTGCCTTCCCTTGGCTTCCTGTCTATCCGAACCCTTACAGGAACAGAGTGAGCTACACCACCTAAGAAACACCTTTCTTCCATCACTGCAGGCTCAGAAGATGCTCTCAGGCTGTGGTAGTGAAAACTCAATCTTCGAATGCAAGAGTTGAATGACTGACATACAGAGTATCTCTTATTTCTGAGAGTAGGCTATTTTATCTATTTACAACAAAAGGAGGTATTGCAAGAAAAAGTGGAAGGCTCAGGGACAAGTATATGTTTTGAACACTAATAGTACAAATAAGCTTGGAATTAGAATATCCTATATCATAGTTTTGGTTTTTTTTAACCTAAATGAATATTCTGCTAAACAGAACAGTCCAAATCACAAATGGAAAAGAATACAAGACCTTGCTATAATCCTCTACATGGGAATTACATGAAGGATTGTCAGAAAGAAGAAAGAGTACAAGGGAGAGTTGGGGAAAGTCACAGAGAAGAAGTTGGAGTGACACTTAAGGCCTAGGCAGACGTACTGCATGGGGAGAAGAGCACATAAGCAGTTCAGTGCTAACTCAGGTCCCCAGCTCAGCACACTGAGAGTCAAAAGGCCTGTGTTCATTCTGTGATCAGTGACACAGGACCCAATCCAGAAAGAGACTGACTAAAATCCCTGGAGGTACTTCTGAGGCGTGTTGATGTTATTCTACTACGCGAGTGGCTTCAAGAGGCACAAAGTGTAGGTGAGAGTGAATATTATCAGGCCCCACCTGGACTCACCACCTCATTTTAATAACTGCTTAAACTCAGTTTTAAAAACCAGTCTTTCTTTTGCTTGTCTTTTAATATGTTACCTGGCAGTGAGATTGTAGGTGAGAAGTCATCTCTTCCTAATTTATTGTTAATTATGGAAGCTTCCTCATAGCTACAAAATTAACATAATATGGAGAAACCATATTGTTGAGTTGGCCAAAAGGTCATTTAGTTTTTTTGATACGATGGTTCTGGTAGCATTTAGTTATCTTTAACTTCATTCAAAACAATTTTGTTAGATTGTATTGTGACAGCTGTCATATCAGTGTACATTTAAAAAATTTATCAAAATTGGTGAATTTTTGTGTAGCCATTTTAATATTGAAGATGGAAGAAAATAAGCAACATTTTCAGTGTATCATGCTTTATTATTTCAAGAAAGGTAAAAATGCAACTGAAACGTGGAAGAAGGTTTGTGCAGTGTACAGAGAAGGCACTGTGACTGATCAAAATGTGTCAAAAGTGGTTTGTGAAGTTTCTTGGTACTATTGACATTTTGGCCAAATAATTCTTTTCTGTGGGACTGTTATATGCATTGGAAGATGTTTAGCAGCACCTCTAGCCTCTACCCACTAGAAGCCACTAGTGGGAGATAGCTGACATCCTCAAAATATCCAAATCAATAAAGTTATTGGTGAAAATGAAAAATGTATCTTTTCTTTTACAGAAAAAACTATATAGATTTTTTGGCCAACCCAATAGTTTGTTCATTTTGCCACACTTGATTTCTCCCTTGGAAATATAACTGAAATTTGCCTTGGCCAGTGTGGCTAAGTAGATTGGAGCACCATCTTGTGAACCAAGTTGTGAGTTTGATTCCTAGTCAGGGTACATGCCTAGGTTTTGGGTTCGGTCCCTGGTGGGGCGAGTACAAGAGGCAACTGATCAGTATCTCCCTGTCTCTCCCTTCCTTTCCTTGTCCCTAAAATCAACAAACATGTCCTCGGTTGAGCATAAAAGAAAGAAAATATAACTGAAACCTGAAGCACAGCAGAAAGCAAGTCATACACTGAAATAAATTGTTATCCTCACATCTGTTGCCATCCACATTGATAAGAGTGAAAATGCTTAGGCCACATGGAATTCCTCCTTCGAGAGCAAGAAAAGGAGATTATTAGCTGCTTTCTTTCATTATAATAATTATCTTTTCACTGAAAAGTTAATTGGCCATATGTAGAAGGGTAAGGAGCGGGGTAAACTGTCCACTCATGGAAGAGATTTCCTTGTGGGAAACAGGACCTTTAAATCTTCTCAGCCAAGAATACAGAGAAAGGAAGCAAAAATTCCCCATTGCATTTCAAGGAGCGATGGTAAACACAAACCCTCCCCTTGCTTTAGTCTGTAGGTTATCAGGTTTTGTGTTCTATTTATTGGAACACAGCACCAATGGTTGATTCTATCAAAGAACCATCTTCAAGCTACCATCACAGCAGTGTCTTCAAAAGGCTCTTCTATTTCTCTGACTGGTAGCTTCTTAAAGATATGTCATGTGGTAGAAGTAGACCCAATGATCATGTATATAATACCATATATCCCTTTTAAGGAGCAGTTCCCTTGCTCTATAGTTAAGTTATGCAAGGTCCCTTGTCAGCAGGTCAAATACTGTGTAAGCTCCCAGAGCGTGGTACTGTCAGAAGAACTGTGGGAGGGAAAGTCAAATCCATACCTAAAATATGCATTAATTTTAGTCAAAATGAACCCCTGCCCCTTCCAATATAAAAATAAGGATCCAATATAATTAACTCATCAGCAAATGGCATCTTGATCTTTTTCAGAAACTGAATTTGGAGCTCGCCTTTAATCTCTGTTGCCAGCAAGTTTGACATTAGGCAGTAGTATTAGTTAGATCAGAGACAAGGCTCTTAGGGTCACAGATATCCTCCAGCTCTGTACCCAAAGCTACTGTATTCCTAAGCCCATGTACCAGCTTGGAGTAGTCAGTAGCAGGTGGTGGAGGTCCCCTGGTTGAGTCAGTCTGCCTACTGGTTTGTTTGTGGTTGTTCTATACTAAACCCTCTCTGGAGGGCGATAACATTAAAAAAATTAGCACTATATTAAAAAAAAAAACAAGTTCAAACATATTTCGGCATTGAAAATACTAACAGCCAAGCTCTTTCTAAGACTTCATAGACCAATGGTACTAACAACTGGAAGGATCCCTCCAGAGTAATCAGATTTTAAAAATCTATATTACAAATTAGAAATATTTCTGTTAAAGTATATTGAAATTATTTTTATACTTTTGCTTCTAACATAATTTGACTAAATAACATTATATTCACAGTTGATTATTCAGAAATTTTGCATATTCAGAAATTTTTTCAAAGTAGGAACAACAAACTCAAACTGTTTTTTAAATATATTGACATGCTAAAAAAAAGTAACATTTATATCATTTTTTTGTAGAACTTTTATAGTTTACATCCTTTTGGTTATTAAATTGCTTTTTAAAAAAATTCTGGAGACCATAATTTATTTCCCAAGCCCCCAAATATTTTTAAAAATTTATTTGCTTGTTTTAGTAGGAAATGCATAGCTTAGAATGCTATGCTCTACATGACTCATGGATAAATAGTCCTGTTCATGGTGATCATGACCTCCCCAATTTATTACTTTCTTCTTACTAATTACTTCCTATTTATTTATTTAAACCCTCACCCAAGGATATGTTTATTGTTTTAGAGAGAGAGGAAAGAGGGAGAGAGACAGAAGGAGAGAGAATGATGTGCAAGAAGAGAAACATCAATTGGTTGCCCCCAGTATGTACTCGGACCAGGGACCGAACCCACAACCTAGTTATGTGTGCTCTGACAGTGAATTGGACCTTCAACCCATTTGTGCACAGGAGGATGTTCCAACCAACTGAGCTACCCAGTAAGTTCTATTTACCATTTATTTTATTCATAACAAATTTCCTTATCATTTATATTTAAGGTGTTTTATTTTCTGTATAACATTAAATATATTTTAATGAGAATGTGTTGATTCGGCAAATTTACTAAACCTGAATTTTCTGTTTAATTAAATCCCCTTAAAATTCCAAAAAATTGATCTCTAATGTATTCATTTGGAGAATAATTCACTGCAGTGTACTACTGTTTTCTGAAGTTGGTCACCCTTTATTTACTAGCTCTGAGGTTTTTTTTAATTTGTGAGAATAAATACTCAAAACTAGGAAGATTTGCTGCAAAAAAAGAGTTGGTCTGCTCCCAGTTCTTTCTTCCTTTGACTTATCATTTATTGGTGTCTTTATGATGTAGTTTTGTTGATAGAATTCTTCTGGATGACCTACAGCACATGTGAAGATTTTCACATATATTATAAAACTGTCCATAAAACTGTCTCCAACACTATAAACCACATATTAGTCATGTTCTGAAACTGCAAGGATGAATAGGACTATTTTATAGTCAGGGTTTGCTTTGGAGAAAAATAGAAATGACAGCACTATAAATAATATATACTTCAAATAGAAGTTTGTACAGTTACTCATGAGAATAAAATTTAAAATTATACAAATTAAACTCCTGAGAATTAAATAAACAAAATAAAACACACAAGTCATTGGGAATTATTAATCCATTATATTTTGGAGATGTGCAGTCATATAAGTATAATTTTCCTCCACCATCCTCTCAGAGGGTTTTATCATTTTTTATGATGACTAGAATGAGAAGACACTTTTGAAGACACACTTGTTTGGCTATGATTAGAACTTAAGTTCTTTTATGACAAAGGAAAATTTTCTATCTGCCTTTTATTTTTTTTAGTATTAAAATATTAAAAGGTTAAAGTAGGGTAGATTAGAAATGGAAACAATTAGTGTTTTAGCCAAACAAGATTTACCCCAGGGATAATTAATAAAAAGCATGTCCTCACCTACTATTCTCATGTCAATGATGTGAGAAACTGGTTGCATTAGAAATTTGCACTGGAAATTAAAAAAAAATTATTGGGTACATCTAATACAAGAATTAGAGCTCTCTATACATATTGTTCCAGAGCTTTGCAGTTCTAAAGCAACAATTACTAGGTGCAACACACTAGAGATTACTGCAGTTACTCTCCCTTTTTATTTAAAAGTACAAAACAATATAGTATATGGGCCTATAGAAATATGACCTTTTGTGCCATTAATATATTTACCAGACTATTTAAAATTCTAAGTAATTAATTAAAATAACATTATAATTAATTTTAACAATCAGAATGTTTTTATTAGAATAACATTATTTTGCCATGTATTCATATATTCCTTCTACATTCATATAATTTTTAAAAATATGTATCTGATGTATTTCATACATGTAAAACAAGAACTGTGTTCTGGACAAATTTATAAGTAAAGAAGCTCCATTGCATTACTTATAATGTTTACAACAGAGTGGAAACTAAGGCATAGAGACTAAATTAATAGTAATACAAATTCGAATGTAATGTGCAGTGTGTGTAAAAGACCAAAAGAAGCTGAAAAGAAAGAATTACTAAAGAATGAGCTAAATTATAAAGCTAGAAATAATGAAAGGAGATTTAATTCAATTACTGAATAGTGAGATCATTTTTCAACTGTAAAGACATTCTAGGAAAGAACACAGGAGCAAACACATGGAAAAATAGGAAAGTTTAAGATATTCTAGAAACAACAACTTCCATGATTTTTCTGGAGGCAAGTAATGGGAAAATTTTTTAAAAACTAAATAATGGTCGAACCTTGACTATAAGCAAAAAAGAGAAAGGTAGAACATGTAATATTCTATTAAGTATTCCTTTATATTCCACAACTATTTATTGAAAAGGCATCACATTGTAGATTTTAAAATTTTTCTGAAAATGGGTCTGTTACCCAATGTGGACCCATTTTGGGTGCGGCGTCCCAGATACTGTTACCGAAACAATGACCCTCTTCCCCAGGGTCCCTCTGTTCTAGGTTCTTTGCCTGCTGCCCTTAGAAATTATGACTTTCATTGGCAGAGTTGGGCAAAAAGGAAAAGACCTGTTTATTCAAAAGTTGTACAGGTTTTGAGTAATGGTTAAATGTCCTGTTAAGTCTCAAAACCCCTTTAAAACACCCATCAACACACACAGTTCAGCCTTTCCCCCGCCTTGCCCAGTAAGGTCAGTCAAGGGTGCTGTCCTTTAGAAGAAAAGACCAGAAGACTGGAGCCTGGTTAGGCAGGCCTCTTGGGGTTCCCAGCACCATCAACCGTGTTGCCAGAGGTCTCCAGTTCTTAACCCAAAACCACATGGCCCCTTCTCATGGCCCACTAGCAAGAGTCCTTTCTCCCCTTTCTGTCCCACATGGTCTTCACATTGTTTCCCCATGGCATGGGGAGAACCATCTCCCAGCTCTCAGGTACAACTGTTGTAACCAGGGGAGCTACTTCCCAGGAAACTTCTGGGTTTAAGTTATGCAAACCTTCCTGGTTAGCCTTGCTGATATGCAAAATAACCTGCTGATTTGCATATGAGGAATGAAGTTATCTTGCTGTTACTGACATGCAAAATGACTCCCAATGGCTTTGCTCCTTGGCAGGTATAAAGCTGGCCTGTTAATGACAGGCAAAGGAACTCTGAAAGGCCCTGCCACATGTCTCCCATCCCCCATGGTGGCCCGCCTTGGGGGGTGGGGTCCAAGAATATCCTATATTTTTCTTGGATACGCCACATTCTGGACAGCATTACAAATCCCCCATTTGGGGGAGCCCTAGCTGTACCCTGTTACAGGTGGCATCTAAAAGTAGGCAAAATGTATCTTCCATTAAAAAAAAAAGAAGCTAGCTACACTATGAGGGCTATGACATTTCACATAAAACCATAATGTAAGGCACAAGATAGAAATTCTTGCAAGATAAGCACAAAGACATCCAGGTGAAAGAGTCAGAAAAAGTTTTTTTAAAGGATGTATATTTGAGATGAATATTTGAGGATTTTAAAAGTTGGTTGCGGGTAGAGAATGGGGGTACACTTCTGGTGTGGATAATACTTTGCACAAGCCAGTGGGGGACAAAATTCTGGGATGATCTTTAAGTAAAAGTTAATGTTTCTATGGTCAATCAGTGGTTACATGTGGTGTCCTAGAAGGCAGTGTCAATGTAAGAATCATTCAAACCAGTAGAGAATTTTTGGTGAGTTTACTTGAATTCCCCAAACTGACAACAATGGCCGGGAAGCAAGACCTCAATGGATTGAGAAATGCTTTGGGGAATGGCAGTTTAGCACTTATTTTATACATTAGAATGAAAGGAGGAGCCCTATGGGGTTACATGAAATCCATTGATGATAGGGTTAGAGAGGTGGTGTAGAGGGAATCAAGGCTGATATCAAAGATGAAATGCTAATTGCCCTGACTTATGATGTAAATGCTTCTCTCCCACCTCTGTAAGCCCTTTTCGCGCCAAATCTATACTACGCCTCCCAATACCCTCCCCACTTAGCCCAGCGTAAAAGGAATGCGGGGCTATTGTTCTGGGCTCAGAATTTGGAGCTTGTCTCCTCTGGGCCGGTGCAGGTAAATAAAGATCGTGCTCCTAAACCCCTCGGTGTCTGGTCCTTTCATTTTTCCATAACAGTGGGAGAAAGCAAAGCCCAAATGCCCTGGGATTGGATAAAAGTTAAAATGATAGACACATACTTCTTTTACATAGGTGGGTAAGGCATAGTTAACAGTCAACAATTAATCTGATAGCAATAACAATGAGGGAGTTTGTTATCTCAGCCTGAGCCCAAGGGGTTTGGGAGAAAAGAGAAGTTTCCTTGACGCTGCGAAGGTATGTTATCCTAGATGCAAAAAGACAACCAACAGGCTTAGTAAAGGTAAAGACTGACATTTGTTAGGGAAAAATACTTACCTAGGAAAGGATTACCCACTGTAAACTGCTTTTAGTTAGTAAGTTTTAATTTTAGGCCATCCGTTGGGCTTACTTTAGGCCTCTGAGTTTGTAAGGCTGCCTACAGGCCTCCCCTGACCTTGTCAGGTCAATATGTGGCCTCTTTTCTCCGAGAGCAGCAAGTTTTTAAATTGGAGTGTATCCATATTATGGATTTTTTTTTCAGGGGGTGAGGGGATTTGGATTTAATTCAGTCACTAAGAAACGAGAACTCACTGCTAGTCTGACAGTAACAAAACTTAATTTGTAATCATAAAAGTTTAATGATTAAAGAATAGATTAGAATTTAAAGAAATATTATTGAAAGTGGGAAAGGTGAATCACGAAGTTCCTAAAAAGTTCCAAAACCTAATGAACTGATTTAAAAAAGAAAGAAATTCTTTAGCACTGCTACTAGCATCAGCTATGAATGTCTCCTTGAATTTTTTATAGAACTTATTAATAAAACAATAAAAAAGCAAAGACAAAAGAACCTGCTAGTGCAAAGTTTAATTAGGAAGTGTTATAATGACTTGGGGGAACTAGGGAAGAAAATTTCACTATAAAGAGAACCACCTACAATTTTCAAAACTAAAGCAAAGGAAAAAATAAACTCCAGAAATGGACTAACAGAGCAAAAGAAAAAATAAATACAGTAATAAGGAGAATTATTGCTGTGGAAAAATAAAGCAGTGGTGGTTAGCAAACTTGCCCTGGGTTGCAGAGGAAGGAGCCCCTTAAGATGAAAACAAAGAGAGAGCATGTGATAAATGCACAGGGAAGCAACGGAGCTCAAGTCTTTGGGGCGGGGAGAGAGGCGGCAAATTAAAAGAGAATTATTGTTATTATCAATTATTAGTATTATTAATAATTTAAATTATTATTCTTTCTGAAGCCCTTCATATCTTTAAAGTATTGTTTTTGTTACCACACAGACCACTTGAATAATAATACAACTGATGGTTTCAGTGGTTTCAATGGTTTCCCTTGTCATTTGAAATGAAAATTTAGACTCTGATACTTTGTGGATAATTAGCTTGGATATTTTTAAGTCATTTCCCCCCTCTCCATTTCAGCCCCTCCTTTAGCTCATTGAAATTTCTTTACTTAAGACTTTGATTTATTCCTTCTATTCCAATCCATTATTTTGTTTTGTTGTTTTCTCTTTTAATTTACCTCCTCACTCCCCGCCCCAAAGGCTTGAGCTCCTTGCTTCCCTGTGCATTTATCACATGCTCTCTCTTTGTTTTCATCTTAAGGGGCTCCTTCCTCTGCAACCCAGGGCAAGTTTGCTAACCATCACTGCTTTGTTTTTCCACAGCAGTAATTCTCCTTATTACTGTATTTATTTTTTCTTTTGCTCTGTTAGTCCATTTCTGGAGTTTATTTTTTCCTTTGCTTTAGTTTTGAAAATTGTAGGTGGTTCTCTTTATAGTGAAATTTTCTTCCCCAGTTCCCCCAAGTCATTATAACACTTCCTAATTAAACTTTGCACTAGCAGGTTCTTTTGTCTTTGCTTTTTTATTGTTTTATTAATAAGTTCTATAAAAAATTCAAGGAGACATTCATAGCTGATGCTAGTAACAGTGCTAAAAAATTTCTTTTTTTTTAATCACACTGGTAAACAGGCAAGCTCTTTGAAGGCATAGATAATATTTATCTTATTTATCACTTTATAATCGTCAATTAGTGGGGAAGCTAATGAATAATGGCTCTCTCTACTCCCTTTATTATATACTATCAAGGTTTTCTACAGGTTATTCTGCGTTCAGTGATAATAAATAGTTGCCACAAAGGAAATACACAATGTTTCAGATGGTGCTAATTTCCAGGGAGGAAAATAAAGCAGGGCAATGGAGACAGGGAATGCTGAGAACATGGGAAAGTTGTATTTAATAGAACACGACCAGGGAAAACACGTAAGTGAAGTGACATTTGAGTAGAAATGTGAAGAAAGGGGGATTTCCCATCAAAATAGCTTTAATAGTACCCTCAGCCTGACTAAAGGTCTAGACAGGCTTCTTCCTGCCCCTAGGCCCCTGAATTCCCTTTTCTTGTAGCATATACTCTAAAACTTATAATTGTAACAAACTATAGAAATGATCTCTGAAAGTATAGATGGACCTGGAGAAACTTATTGTTACGGGAGAAACTCCCAGAAACTTGGTCCTTCTCACCTATGCAGTAAAGAATTAAGGATGGGTGAGTCTATCACCGTGCAAGCAGGGTTTATTGGTGATCCGTTCTCATGGAAGAGAAAGGGCGTATCGAAAGTGGGGTGGGGGGCGGAAAGCCATAGGTTCAGGGTGAATCAGGGTAAGTGCAGCGCAGGTAAAGATGGCCAAAAGCCGGGATGGCAAGTGCAGGGGTGGTGAGGGCCGGGGTGGCCAGTGTACACCTGGCCAGAGGCCTGGTGGCCTGGCCAGGGGCCAGAGAGCCAAGAGCTCCAAGCCCGGCAAGCCTTTGACCTGAGGACTTATATAGCTGGTGGGAAGAGGGGTGAGGAAGAAGTTATATATTGATTGACAGGTAAAGGTGGTGCTAGCTTTGCAGGGCTGGGACAGGACTACCCAAACGTATTAATGGGCTTCTTCCTTTAGGCACTGTGGGTCCTTTCAGGCCTTTCAAGCCCTGGGGTGAAAGCACAGTTTCAAAGGCTTTTTATTTCCCAGATAATGGAAAAGATTTGTAGAATTTCAAGGACTGCAGAGTGAGTGGGTAGGACATGTATCCCTCCTGCTCCCTGCCTATCTGTCCTTCCTAACATTATCTGAAGTGAATTAAGCCAGTCATTGGAAGAAAAATACCACATGATCTCACTTATATGTGGACCCTGACAAACACAATAAACTAAGGAACAAGATAGTAACAGAAGCTTAGATCCATGGAACAGTCTGACAGCTTCCAGAAAGGAGGGGGCTGGGGCACAGAATAAAGGTAGTGACGGCATTAACCAAAGAATTTTTTATACCCAACCCAAAGGCAAGGACAACAGCTGGGGACTGCCTGGAGGTGGGGTGAGGGTGGGGCTGGGTGAGGGTGGGGAAGGGGAGAAAAGGGAAAACAACTGGAACAATTTAAACAATTTAAAAAAAAAAAACCCTTACGATTGTAAAACCTTTCTCTGCTCCTTTGTGATGCAAAGCTTTTTGCCAGTTTTTCAATCCAAAATGTCTTGAGGACCTGGGAGCCATCTCTTTGAAATATAATCACCAAAGAAGAAAGCAAGCGCCCCTGTCCTGGTTTCTCTGGGAGGGTAGGAGCCTAACTCTGGCAGAGAGCTGCTCCAAGTTATAAAACTACCTCTTGTCACGAAGATACAAAGTTTATTTCCAAGGGTTCTACATATGGAATTTTTTATATTGGTCTTTGGAAACCAGTGCTAAATATAATTTAATAGTAATTGTGTAAATGCACTATTTATTTTTTATTATCAGGAATGTGGTACCAGGACATGCATGCATTTTTTCTTAGAAGGTTAATTCTCTGAAATAAGAGTCTCAATGGTAGGAAAACAACCCTCTTCAAGTACAGGCTCAACAAAGAAGCAGTGTGGTGTTGGGGTCGCTGGACTAGTCTCTGGCTCAAATCATCTCCCCACATAACTTGTACACACACACAAAAAAGTGAATGCAACTATTGAGATATAGATAGTGTAAAATTTTAACTAATTAGAACCATACGTAGGAAAATTATAATTAAGTTTGGGTCTAGGTAAAAAAGACATAAAGGGTGGTTATTTTGAAAGACAGAGGAGTTGAAATGATTAAAGTATGATGAGGTGCTTTATGGAGAAAAGGCCGAAGGGGATTGCATATGAGACATTTTGGGCATGATGGCATTGCACCTTTGGAGTCGCTGAAAGAAGAAATTTAAAGTGTTGGAAAGGAGAAGATGGTAAAGTGTGGAGAAAGTCCCTATGGAAAGCATTTACTAAGTGGCAGTGTTACAGTCATCCTTCAAAAAAAGCCTACTTTCAGAACAGTACTTTAAGTCAGTCAGCGTGTTTACCTAGCTTCCACAATCACAGAGCATATTAGTACCACCGCAAATTATTTTCCTGGATTTCATTTTCTTTACATTAACAAATTAATTTTCTGTAATGATTCAGTAGCATTCATTAAATTATATATAAACACATACACATATATATGTGCATATATATACACATACACAATAAACATGCATTATTATTTTCCACAGCATAAGGTTGCAGGTGCCTTCTTATAACATAAACATCATTAAGAAATCCTATAGCCTAATGATCTGACCTAGACTCAGTTTAGGTCTTGCATAACGTTCAGGTACTTTGGCTGTCTAAGCTAGAACAGCCCTTCTGAAAAAAACAGCACATACCTAACAAGAACTTGTGCTGTGAGGTGGAGGGCAGCAGAAGACCCCCTTAAAGGATCTATTTCTAAGCACAGTTTATTGGGACAATGTACCTGTCACCCAACTGCAATGGGTATTGGCTTCTAAAGTCTTCTGATTATTGCTCTCAGCTGATAGGAATCACCTCAGCTGGGAACTTATCTCCTTACTCCTTCAGGACAGGCTGATGCCAAGCATAGACTAATACACAGATTCAAAAGTCTACCTTCCTTGCTTCAAGGGGAGGGAGGCAACTGTGCAGTGCTTACGGGTTGAGCATTCTCCTGTGGGTCTTTCCAAAGCTGTGACTTCATCATTTTTCATCTTTTCCTCTGATTATAGCCCACTCTACTCCATATTAAGTGTTTATCCTACAGAGTACTAAGCTCCCTCAATCAATCTCCTGTACCAAAATCCCCATCTCAGATCTTGTTCTTGGGAACTTCACCTGAAAAGATTTTTCGTGTTGCTTGCGGACACAACACAATAGTGATTCATCTCTTACCTTCAACAGGAGACACTGGTCCTGCTCCAAGGCTTCCCTACTGCTACTGGGGCACCAGGTACTCCAAGGCTCATTTAGCAAATGAGAGAAAGACTTGGAAGTAAAATGTCGTGAATTAACACCCTCTGGGTCAAACTTTGGCTAATGAGGGAAAGGCTGCTATAGATCAATTATTCTTTCTTCCTTCTTCCTTCCCTTCCCCCACTCATGGTTGGGAGATCCAGTCTGCATTTTGCTCCTCTAAATACGTTCCTAAACACAATGTGAAACCAAGCAGCTTGTCAAAGATAGTTCCTTTCTCCTATTCTCTCTCTCTTTCTCTTCCTCCCTCTCTCTTTTCCTCTCTCTTCTCTCTCTCTCTAGCCAGGGATACCAGACTAAATCATAGTCTATGATAAAATTTATTTTTGGTAATTTTTGTGAGTTTAAGAATCATATATTTTCCCCATAATGACCATTGTTTTACAGGTAATAAAGAGGATAAAGGAAGAAATAAAAATAAAATTCTGGGGGAAAAGGAATTTTAAAATTGAAAAGAATTGAAGGAAATCAGGACATTAAGAAAGCGACACTTAGACACATGGAGAAAAGAAACATGTGTACCCTATAAAAGAAAAAGCAAGAAAAAATG
This sequence comes from Mormoops blainvillei, assembly GCA_004026545.1. Taxonomy (NCBI): domain Eukaryota; kingdom Metazoa; phylum Chordata; class Mammalia; order Chiroptera; family Mormoopidae; genus Mormoops; species Mormoops blainvillei. The sequence goes on along the minus strand of PVJD01002564.1, from coordinate 164,554 downwards.
TAATTCTCACTGTTGGAAATCAAACTGATGTTGAACTAGTTCAGACACAGGTTAGCAGGACTGAGGATAGCTGGCATTGGGACTCTTTGGGTGAGAGATGAGCAATCTTCCAGGTAAGGACACCTGTTTATTCCATGGAGAATCATAGTATATATTACCTTAAATAAAAACATAAAAACAATGGTATCTCTATATGACATAGATACCATTCTGAGTATAACACAGTATCCATCACTCAACTCATCAGAACTTGCCTGAGTCTTCTGAATATTCAGAGCAAATTTGAGAGTTACTTGCTGGTACACACTAATTAGGTGCACAGCACTGCATTTCTCTGTAGCCTGTTAATGGTGCAGCACCACAGAGAATTAGTGCACACTTCCTGTACTTTGGGGTAACAATGATGGTAAGTGGGGAAACAATAAAAGGCTAATTTAAAGGCTTATGAAACAGGCTAGAGATATAAGGAAGCATGACAGGATATCATTTTTATATATAAGAAAGGATGACAGGATATCATTTTTAATACATTTTAGGGGGGAATGATTGCAACCATTTAAGTGGCAGAGGTAATGACTTCAGATAACTTTAAAAGCATCTTCAGTTTCTAAAAGGATATTTAAACTTTTTTATTCTAATAATTTTGTTGTTGTTTTATTATTCTTATTTTCTTCTCATAGTGAGCATTTATCATTTAGATTGAGCTGTATGCTAAGAATCTTTGACCACATGAGAGGCCCAAGGTGTCCACTAAAATCCAGCAGATAGCAGTAAAATAAGAGACAGGGTGGGAGTGATGGAAGATGATGGATATCTTGCCAAATGCAATAGGAGTGTTTATAAATATAGTGAGGCAACTACCAAAGAGCTCTACCAAGGGAAAAAGAAAAGCATACATCATAAACAGGACCAGTGAAAAAATCGAATCAAAAAGAAAACCTAAACCCTCAGCTTTCTCATGGCAATTACACTTTTTTATTTGGTCTTTTTGAAATTTCTCTCTGTAATTTTCTAACACATTTGCATCAAAGAAAGAAGATTGGATCGTTACCCAAAAGAAGAAGAGGGAATTAACTGATGGCGTTGTTAAATTTTCATCATGAAGTCAGAAATATGAAAGTCCGCATTCCTGTTAATCACAGATAACAAACCTCAGGTGAGCACAGGAGCCCAAGCTGCCAGAGTCAGGGCTGCTCACATGCAGGGGTCCTCACGTGCAGCTGCAGGGTTTCGGGAAGTGACACTGTTTATGCTAATGAGACAAAACAGAATAAAGGCCAAAGTCACAGCAGAGAGAGTCTTAAATGCACAGCTCCATCAACTGCTGTCTCTTTTCTCATGTGCTCTTCAGTTGCATGTTAAATTTTTCTCTGTGCAATTTGTTGGCTTCTCTACAGGGTCCCCTAACATTTTCCAAGTGCAGGCCAGCTGCTATTGATTATTTATTGTAAGTACCCTGCATTTGATAAAATTTATTTTTGCCCTAAAGTAGGCCTTGAGCTGAAGTTAACTGTGTCTGTCAAATCCCAAAGTTTACGTGAGATGCAACATCACACTAAGTTATAAAAGTCCATTTTAACTATCAAACATGACTTGATTGATATGCAAACACACACACCATTTATTGGAAGAGTACATAACAGGCAAGGTGTATATGGGAATTTTAAAGGAGAATAAATGAAATTATATTCTTTCTCATGTTTGGAACAAATTGAAGAGGTAAGATACCTATGAGTAGATACATGGCTATCTTTCTGTTAATGCTGATTTGGAAATGTGGATTTTGGTTACAGCCAAATGGACATAATCATACCTTATGTCATGAGAAAGACTTCCTGTCTTAGTCAGAACCAGACAACTTGGGTTTTCATGGGATGGGTGGTCCAATATTTTATCACATAGCTCATTCCAAAGAATGTGCACTTCCTACAGATTCTATAATAAAAATGATCATATAATACAATAACAATGATAATAATATTACTAAAACAGTAACAACAAAAATAAATTCTCACAATGTCCCTTCAGAGCTTTAAGTGCTGTGTCTAGTACTCTTATCCTGGTAAAGTCAGAGAAAGAAAAGGAAACTAGACTTTTTATCTGAGTTAGGAATATCCTCCCTTCCCTAGAGCCTTGAGGAAGGTCCATCTCCCCACTCCACTCACCCCGCAACAGGGCAGGGCTCCTCCATGAAGAGCCAGTGACAAGATGGTATAGTCTGGCAGACCCATGACTTAATAAAGGACACCTGCATGGGGCAGCATTTTCACCAGACCTCTGCCTAATCCTCTGACTCTAGGATGTGCTCAAGCAAAGCAACTGAACAGGAGTCACCCTCTTATCACTGAGAGCGATTTTCTTATGAGATATTTATACGACATAAGCGTATGAGCACATAACTCCTCTTACACACACGTCTTTAGCTTTCTGTTAGCATTTGCTTCTCCTAGTCTTTTAAAAGACCAGATTTTAATTCCCTGAGGTAAACCATAAGCACATCTTATTGAAGGATTTTTAGTTATCTCAGTTTTCATCAAACCATATGAATTCTTAAGTTCTTCAGAATACAAAGCCTTCATTTACTCTTAATCTATATTAAAAGGAGGTTTAATGACTGAAGACACCTGATTTTCCTAGATCACACTTAAATTCCAGTGGATATATTGCTAAGACAATATAGTCTCTCATTTCTTTTTTAAAAAAAATTATTTTATTGATTATACTATTACAATTGTCCTATTCTTTTTCCTTCCCTTTATCCCCCTTTGCCCGGTACCCCCCTTCCCTCCAGCATCCCCTCTCTTAGTTCGTGACCATGGGTAGTACATGTTTTACCCATGTACTATTTCAACTATTTTACAAAGTGACTCTTCATTTTGCATTCTCACTAGCAATGTATGATTTGCACTCTCACCAATGGAGAAGTTCTTTGATTTCTCCATTTCCTATATTATTCTTGACCTCCTCCTGTCTATTTTGTGCCTACCAATTATTCTTCTTATTCCCTGTACCTTTTCCCCATTATCCTCCCACACCCTCCCCAATGATAACCCTCCATGACATCTCCATTTCTGTGATTCTGTTCCTGTTCTAGTTGTTTGCTTTGTTTTTTGTTTTTGTTTTTGTTTTAGATCAGTTGTTGATAGTTGTGAGTTTGTTGTCATTTTACTATTCATAGTTTTGATCTTTTTCTTAAATAAGTCCCTTTAACATCTTTAACATTTCATATAGTAAGAGTTTGGTGATGATAAACTCCTTTAATTTTATCTGCAAAGCACTTTATCTGCCCTTCCATTCTAAATGATAAATTTGCTGGATACAGTAATCTTGGATGTAGGCCCTAGCCTTTCATGAAGTTGAATACTTCCTTCCAACCCCTTCTTGCCTATAAGGTTTTGTTTTTGCCTTTGTTTTTGTTTTTGTTTTTTGTTTTTTAAGAAATCAATTGATAGTCTTATGGGAACTCCTTTGTAGATAGCTTGGTAATTCTCTCTTTTTCTCTTGCTGCTTTTAAGATTCTCTCCTTATCTTTAATCTTTGGCCATTTAATTATGGTGTGTCTTGGTGTGTTCATCCTTGGGTCCAATTTCTTTGGGATTCCCTGAGCTTCCTGGGCTTGCATGTCTATTTCCTTTGCCAGATTGCAGAAATTTTCCCTCATTATTTTTTCAAATAATTTTTCAATTTCTTGCTCTTCCTCTTCTTCCTGTCATGCTTATGATTCAGATATCAGAACATTTAAAGTTCTCCAGAGGTTCTTAAGCCCCTCTTCATTTTCTGAATTCTTGTTTCTTCAAGAATTCAGTTGAATGTTTTTTTCTGTTCCAGTTGAATGTTTTTTTCTTCCTTTTGTTCCAAATCGTTGATGTGAGTACTGGTTTTCTTCCCTTCACTGTTGGTTTCCTGTACATTTTTCTTTACTTCACTGAGAATAGCCTTTGCAACTTCCTTTATTTTGTGGCCATATTCAGCCATTTTTGTGAGCACCCTGATTACCACTGTTTTAAACTCTGCATCTGATAGGTTGGCTATCTCCTCATCACTTAATTCTTTCCCTGGAGTCTTGATCTGTTCTTTCATTTGGGCCATATTTCTTTGTCTTGGCACACCTGTTACATTGTAAGGGGCAGAGCATTAGTTATTCACCAGGGCGGGTCAATCCACTTGTGGTTTTGTGGCCCTGTATGTGGGAGAGGGGTCAGAGAGGGAACAATGCCACTTTCTTGGCTCTCACCCTGCTTTCAGTAACTTCCCTTGCTTCCCACAAGCAAATTGTGCCATTTCAGATGCTGATTCCCAGGTGGGTGGGCTTGTGTATATTCTAGGATCCTGTGGGTCTCTCCAATAGATTCTCCTATGAGACTGGGAGTTTCTTCTGCTGCTGCAACCCCCACAGATTTTTACAGCCAGAGGTTTTGAGGCTTTATTTCCCCACAATGGAACCCTGGGTTGCGTGGTCTGTTCTGCTCCCCATTTGTTCCTCCTGGTTTATCTGTATACAAAAGTGGGACAGCCCAGTCCGCCAGTTGCCACCTTGCTGCTCGTCCTCACCACCCTGGCTGCCTGTCTCCATCCCACTACCCGTCTGAATGAATGTTTCTTCTTTCACTCCTTGGTTGTTGGACTTCATACAGTTTGATTTTCTGGCAGTTCTGGTTGTTTTTTGTATTTAAATTTGTTGTTATCCGTCTTTTGGTTGTGCCAGGAAGTGAGGCGTATCTACCTATGCCTTCATCTTCACTGGATATCCAGGCCTTGGTTTAATGATCAATATAGAGAAGTAAACATCAAAGATTTTGACATTGCAAGCAGAAAATCTTTGACTTGTTTTGACAAAATGCTTTGTCAGACCATTATCTTCTGCACTTTGAAAAGTATCATTTAGGGAAAATTCATTTTGTGCTGACTTATGTGAGAAGTTTGCTAAGTTTTGTAAGAGATTAATCATTAGAAGAAGCCTATGAGCAAGCATGGGAAAGATTACAAATTTGCTCACAAGAGGGGGCTTTCTGCTGAACCTAAAATTTGTAGGAATGTTTTATTATGACAGTTTTTTTATTTATATTCAGTAGAATATGCTCTTTGTGTAGTGCAATATTGTGCATTTTGATACGTGCATAGGGCCATGTATCCATTATCATATAGCCATCACCAAAATCAAGTTACAGAACAGTGTTATACCTGAAAAAATTGTACCTGTCTATCTATTATAGTCAACATTTAAGATTATCCCTAACTCTGGCAATTATCAATCTGCTCTCATTTCTACAATTTTTGCATTTTTAATAGTGTCAAATAAGTGGAATCGTATAGTTTAAAGCTTCTTGAGTCTTGCTTCCTTCACAGAGTAGAATGTATTTTAAATTCATCCGGCTTTTGTTCTGTGTGTGGTTTGTTCCTTTTCATTTGCGAGGAATATTGTATTGTATGGATATACTGCATTGTGTTAATTCATTCACTGGATGAAGGACATTCGAATCATTTCTATTTGTACAAATTATGAATAATGGAACTATAAACATTACTATACAAGTTTTAGTGTGAACATATTTTTAATTCTTGTCATAAATAACTAGAAGTGTGATTGCTAATGTATATGGTAAGTATGTACATAATTTCATTAAAAAACTGCCAAACTGTTTTACGAAGTAACTCTTCATTTTGCGTTCTCCCTAGCAATGTATGATTTGCACTCTCACCAACACTTAGCATAGTCAGCTTTTTTTTTTCCGTAATAGTAGTGCATTGTAGTTCTAATTAGATATCCCTAGTGGTGAATTAGTTATTTCTTTTCATGAGTTAGTCCCTACTTGTATATCTTGTTTGTGAAGTGTTTATCCAAATGTTTTCTCATTTTTAATGAATTATTTTCTTTTCTATGGCTGAGTTTTGAGATTTCTTTATATATTATGATTACAACTTATTTGTCAACTATATGACTTGCAAGTATTTTTATACTTTTGGTATTATAGCTAAAAATTTTGTATTTAGCCCATTGTAACTTAGTTTCTGTTCTGTTTCTATATAGAGATTTTGCATGTTTATGTTTTACATTTTGAACTGATCCATTTTGAGTGATATTTTTGTTGTTGTTGTTGTTTAGGGTATAGTATATGGATCAGGCTTTTCAATATTATTTTTTGCCTGTAGATAATCAAATATTCTTAACTTTATACATTTGTCAAAAATCAATCCATATCGCTGGATTCTTTATTATGCTCCATTGGTCTATGTGTTTATCTGTTTATTAATTAATGTAGTTTTTTATTAAGTCATGAAACAAGGCAGTGTGAATCTTCCAAATTTATTCATTCTTTGATTTGGCTACTCTGGTGTCTTTACAATTTCATATAAGTTTTAGGAGGAACTTGTCTTTGTTTTTGCTATCAGTTTAAGGCTTTTGTTCTATAAGAGAGAAGAATTTGTGAATTTGCACTGGTAAGATATCTTCCTACAGTTGTTACTCCTTCCTCGGGCCTTTAGTGGGAAGGATGCCTTCCTGGTACTTATGCCTGAACTACTCTTCATAGTCATTAGTTAGGTGGCGTCTGTTCTTAGACACTATCTTGCCTTCTTCCCTCTTCATAATCATTTCTGATTTTGGATTTATATTAAAAAAAACAACCCTTTATTTTGAGAAATACTGGAAGCAAAAAGAGAATATACTCCTTTTTCTAATTGGTAAAGATCTTGCATTTCTGAATAACCATGACCCACAAATTACCCCAGCTAATGAACTCAACTGTGCATAATATGAGAAGTATAAAAATTTTTCTTACCATTTAAGGTTTCATTCTTAGTACTACATTTTTTACCTTAAAAATATTCACATATGTAATTTAGAGGGAAATTAAAAATAATATTTCATAATTTTCTAACCAAGTGTTATTTTGAGATAGAATAATTCAAAATAGGAACCAAACCAAAGAATTACATCGCAATTCAGTTTTCTCTAATATGTTTTCATTGTACGAATGCTAGGAATAAGATAAAATAAAAATACTCTTTTAGTATTTATTTCAGTTAATGAAATATTTGAAATTTTTGTTTGAAATCATGAAAACAATTTTGTAATTCCTAAATTTTCTGTAAGTATTATAAACTGGAAATATGAAGTTATTTGAAGTACAAACATACTTTAACATCATCACACACTGGTGCAATGTGTAAAATTCAAACATAAGTTCCCATTCTTTAGCACAGAGAAGGAATTCATAAAGTTGGAAATTAATAACATTCATTTGAGTTTCTCTTACAGACGCACTTAAAGATTTTTATGCTTACTGAAACTGTTAAAATAATATTTTTATTCTAAAGGATCATTGCCAGGTAATAATGTAAAAATTATTTCTTTATACTAAAGAAACTTATTTTTTATGACTGCCAGAAAAATGAATATTACATATCTGTCCATCTATCTCTCTAGTCTATGAAGTTCAGTGGAGAATTTGGTAATTTTTTTCATGACATATCAATAAAAATCTGAGATGAACTCTTAGTAAGAGCAAAGGGTTCTAGTAATAAACCATAAAGAACAGTGTAATTGAGCATCTAGATTAGTAAATGCTAAAACATTCAAAGTTTTGGCATGCTTCATGAAAGGCAATCATTCTACAGTGAGTTGTTAATGTAAATTTGACTTCTATGTGAACCTCCATAATGAATTGTTTCTTGGAATCACGATAATATAGAACATTTGAAATAATCTTGTATAATCTTCCATTCTGGAGAAGAAATAAATGCCCACATATGAATAATGCCTCACACTTGGTATTCATGGTAATGCATGAGACCGGGATAATCTATCTCCGAAAAGGATATTTTAAAAAGTGATAAAACTTTAGGTGATTCACTTTGGCACATAAAATATATATTTTAGTATTTTAGTCTCTATAATAACATTTTTTGGGGAACAAATGTATTGACAGATGATGCAAAAAAACTTTCTAATGTATATTCTAATGAATCATTGACTCTTTCATCTATGACTCAGTGATTAGTACCGTCATGTGCTGCATAAGAACATTTTGGTCAGCAACTGACCCCATATATGATGGTGGTCCCATAAGATTATGAGAGAGTTGAAAAATTCCTATCACCTAGTGAAGTTGTAACCATGGTAACATCGGAGCCCAGCACATTATTCACCCACTTGTGGGGATGCTGGTGTAAACAACTTGCTGTGCTGCCAGATATATAAAAGCATAGAACGTGTGATTTAATACAGCACTTAATACTTGATAATGATGATAAATTAATATGTTAATGGACCATGTATTTACTACACTATACCTTTTATTGCTATTTTAGAGTAGACGCTGCCTATTTTGATTTCTGTATAACAGTATGTGTGTTTGTACTGGCAACAGCCTCATCTATCTCATATTTACAGTGTCTCTTAATTGCACCATTTTCTCTTGTGCTTGATTTAATCACATATTGTTTTGTATAGTAACACACTGTACAGGTTTGTAGAGGGGGGCAATAGGCTACATCACATAACCTAGGTGTGTAGCAGGCTATACCACCTAGGTTAGCAAAAGTGCACTTTGGGTTCATGAAATGATGAAATCACCTAAGGACACATTTCTCAGAGGTACTCCAGTTGTTAAGTGGTGCATGACTTAGCTATTAAAATTAATAACTGCAACAGAAGAGAACTTTATAGTAAATTGATAGTACAAACTCAGTCTAAAATTTAAGATAACAATATTTATAAATTTTATGGAGTTATACATTCATTTTACTATGTGTTTTATATAACATTAATGGCATTCTAAAGTTATTTTTAGGATATAGATACTTAAAAATGTTTTTACTCTAAGTTCTCAACATTTTCAAAAATTCTTTAAGTATTTTTGTATTTTGATGTTCAAAACTTATTTTGAACATTAAGGTCAAATAATTATTCTATAAATTCTCAATTTTCCAAATATGCCTTTGACATCAGCAAGTTTAATATATATTTAATATATGTTAAAGCATGTACTGTAATAATTACATAATGCAAAACAATCATAATAAACAAAATATAATCATATTTGAGAGATCTGATTAAGAGGAATTACTAACTGATTATAAAATAAAAGAAATAGTTACATTAGTTTACTAACCTATATATTCATGTCCCTTAAATATATTTTATTGGTAATATTTAGTTAAGATGTCTATTTTATTTTATTTTTTGAAAATAAATGGCAATTTGTGTTTTGTTTTTCTTTTCAGGATGGCTTGTGTATGTCCTTTAATACATCTTAACTGAGAGAATAATACCAAAAAGAAAAAAAGAAAGGAAAAATATACTTCTAAGAAGAAATTATACATAATAAATATGAATCTTTTTCCAAGAGTATCTCATTAAATATCTTCAGAAATACTGATATAGAAATATAGATATCTTCAGAAATACAGATGATTTGTGGATGTATTATGGTGGAACTAATATAGAAGTGGGAGTTAAAAGACTGGTTCAAAAAATATCTGTCATTCTTAGTGTGAACTTGGGCATGCCATGAATTCTTTAAGATTATTTACATAAAAAGTTTATATGGTGGTAATGTATTGATTTTTATGTTCTTTTGATTACTATATGAAATTAAATATGTAAAAATGTTTGTTTAAATTATAAAACTATACTTGCTATTAGGAATTTTCCAAATATTAAAACATTAAAATTCATTCACTTGTTTACAGATCTATTTGAGGTTTTGTGTATTTTGGTTACTAAAAACAGTGATATATAAACATTTTCTTACTGGAAATTTCTAGTTTAATGACATAAAATAAATGATACATTCATTAATTCACATGATTGTTTTGAGTATTAAAGGAGATAATGTATATAAATTATTTAAACTGATACTTTGCATGTATTATGTACTTAATAAAATGTTAGAATCACTAGTCCCTACTGAAGATTTTTAATGCTTCTGGAATTAGTGTGATGAGGTTAAAATTCAACATTTTTTCCCTTTAATATATAAAACACTTCTTGCGTAATCATTTTTTCACTCTTTAATAAAGAAACTAATACTATTTGAATAAGCATGGTTAAATGTCGAAGTCAGTTTAAAAATGCCTCCAGTATTTTTTAATCAAAGTCAAATTTAATTCCAAGTTACGTGGCATATGAAATATTTAAAATTTGTAATCACTTTTGTTCTTTAGTTCCAGAGTTATTTGGTAAAGTTCTTGCAATTTTATGATATGCTCTGAAAATTAATTCTCTTGAAAGTCCTCACTTTTTTGTTTTTTACCTGGAGTATGAATTCAGATGGTGGTATGTTATACTACATCAAAAATAATTTAAGAGTATCAGCTGGCATTTAAAATTTGCATAGAGTTTTTACTGAGTCTATATTCTATTGTTTACCTTATTGTCACCCTTTATAAATTCAGTTTATGTAACATAGAAAGATTTTTTTTTTCCTGAGGAAACTCTATACTGTTTTCCACAGTGGCTGCACCAGTCTGCATTCCCACCAACAGTGCACAGGGTGCCCTTTTCTCCACACCCTCGCCAGCACTTGTTGTTTTGTTGATTTATTGATGATGGCCATTCTCAGAGGTATGAGGTGATATCTCAACGTGGCTTTAATTTGCATCCCTCTGTTGGCTAGTAGTGTTGAGCATCCTTTCTTATGTCCATTGGCCATCGATAATTCCTCCTTGGAGAAGTGCCTGTTCAGGTCCTTTGCCCATTTTTTAATTGGGTTGTTTGTCTTCCTGGTGTTGAGTCATATGCTGTCTTTACATATTTTGGAGATTAAACCCTTGTCTGATGTATCATTGGCAAATACAGGGTCTGGCAGAAGTAACACCTGCCTGAGTGTGGTTGGTAAGGTAATAATATAGGTGTAATGATTTGTAGTATTAATTTAAACATTTCTCCTAAAATGTCATATGGTATGCTTGAGTGTGATATTGTTATGTTACAGAATCATATGCTTATGATTTTGTAATAAAATATTTTGTAATAAAAAGAGGCATTATTTGTGCTGAACCTTCTGTGTTCTCCCATGTAGTCAGTTCCCTTTTCTTTTTGATGATGGTTTCTTTAGCCATGCAAAAACTTTTTAATTTCATGTAGCCCTGTTTGTTTATATCTTTCTTTATTTCCCTAGCCCTAGGAGATATTTCAGCAAAAATATTGTTACATGGGATGTCTGAAATTTTACTGCCTATGTTTTCCACTAGGACTTTTATGGTGTCACAACTATATTTAAGTCCTTTAACCATTCTGAGTTTATTTTGTTATAAATGAAACTTCCTTATGACCCAGCAATTCCAGTGCTGGGAATATACCCTGAGAATCCCGAAACACCAATTCAAAGGAATTTATTCACCCCTATGTTCATAGCAGCACTATTCACAATAGCTAAGTGTTGGAAACAGCTCAAGTGCCCATCAGTAAGTGAGTGGATTAAAAAACTGTGGTACATTTACATAATGGAATACTATACAGCAGAAAAAAGAAGGAACTCCTACCTCTTGTGACAGCATGGATGTAACTGGAGTCTATTATGCTAAGTGAAATAAACCAGGTGGGGACAGACACATACCATATGACCTCACTTACAACTGGAATCTAATGAATAAAATAAACTAATGAGATAAATTGAACCAGAGACATGAAAACATGGAACAGACTGACAGCTTTTGGAGGGGAGAGCGGAGACTGAAAGGAAGGGGAAGGGACTAGTTCAACAACATGTATGAATGACACATGGGCATGGACAATGGAGAGGGCATTGACTGTGGACTACAGGGCTGGGCTGGGTTGAGGGGAGCAAAAGGGAAGAAACTGGGGATAACAGTATAGAATAAACAATTTAAAAAATTTAAAATGTGCAATAGCTTTGGTTGGTGTGGCTCAGTGGATTTAGCGCTGGCTTTTGAACCAAAGGGTTGCTGGTTCAATTCTCAGTCAAAGCACATGGCCAGGTCCCCAGTAGGGGGCACATGAGAGTCAGCCACACGTTGATGTTTCTCTCCCTCTCTTTCTCCCTTCCTTCCCCTCTATCTAAAAATAAATAAATAAATGTTAAAAAAGAGAAGAAAGAAAAAATAAGAAAAAACTTTGCAATAAATAAATAATACATACTAAAAAAATAGAAAGATCTTATAATCAAAATTAAATATGCTTGACAGTTCTCATAAGTTTTTCAGTTTGCTTACCAGAAACATATGTTTTAGTGTTTGTTAAAAAATATAATTTATATTAAGTTAGATGTATTATTTAATAATAATTAATCACTGATTTTTGAAATAAAAATATTAGTAACTTGTGAAGTTTGCATTCCTGTGAATGTCTGAAAAAATGACATTTTAAACTTAAACAGTATTTGATGTAAACATGAAATTACATATGAACAAAAATACCCTCCCTAATTCATGTTGCTTTGTTGACATATTGTTCTTCCTGTATGAAAATCCTATTATATCTGGGCTTTTTCTTAACATTGTCTTTTAGCTTTTGTTCACTCTATTTACTGCATGTCTGCCCCAAGGTGGTAGAAACCACTGGCCATATTCTCCTCTTTCAGTTATAATGCACACTTGGCAAAATAAATACCTACTGAAAGTCATAGACTCTTAGAATGTTCGTGCTCAAAGGGACTTAAAAATTGTTTCATGCTGTTTAATTTTTTATTGGAATAAAAACTGCGATTGATTAAATCTCAAAAAAGCAGTACAAGGATAGCTGTCTAGTTTTAACTGGGCAGGAGACTTAGAATTCAGCCGCCTCATTGTTCTGTTTCTTATCTACCTCCTTAATGTTACGCTAATGTGGCCTTGGAGAAACATACTGCAAGAACATTCTGTAATGGATGTAATATAATTGAAGCTCAGAGAGGTGAAGTACAATTTGATGGTCACACAGGTACATAGTGATAATCTTGATTGGAATTCAGTTGTCAAGAGTGCACATATATTATCTTTACTTCTTTACTACTTGCTAGCGTGTGATGTTCTTAGAAATAATATGTAGCTCTCAGCAGCAGACAGGGTCCTATTTCCTGTTTTATGATGTAAGACTCTAAGTTGGGACATGGTAAACGAGAAACAAGTAGAAATAAAACACTTGATATATGGTAGAGTTGCTCAGGTATTTTCTAAAAAAAATAGCATTTTGCTGCAAAGGCTGGGGCTAGAAGTCATATTTTAAAAGATAGTAGTACCATTTGTTTGTTTAAATGTATACACAATCATCATCTTTTCTATTTGTGTAACATGGTTGGATTCTGCTTCTCAGATATCGTGCATTAGAACTTCAGCTATATATCCTCAAAACCGTATTTCCCAAACTGGACTAACTTTTTTTTCTGTGGTGTATACTTAATTGCTTCTTATCTAGTATCTATTTTTTCCATATTCTTTGGTTACAATATACCCAATGTTATTTTCAAGAATAACAATTTTCCAAGTAAAAGGTTACATTTTTCAGTCTTTCTTTTTTCCCCTTATTTTTATTGTTGATGTCCCCGTATCCCCCTATGCCCACCTACATCCTACCCCCATAACCCTTTCCCTCTTCCCATCACCACACTGTTGTCTGTGTCTATGTGTTGTGCATATACGCTCTTTGGCTAATCTCTTCAGATCCTTTCATCCAGTTCCCCACCCCCACCCTCACCTCTGGAAGCTGTCAGTCTGTTCCCTGTGTCCATTCCTCTGCTTCTATTTTGTTCTTAAAGTTAGATGTGGCTCTGTGACTTAATTCTAGTCAAATGAAGTACCAATAATAAATGTTAGATAGGACTTCCAGGAAGTCTGGTTAAATGTGGACAGAGAGCTGGATAAGGCATTACATGCCTCCTTTAGTCCTATTTTCTATTAATATCCTTACTATCATTTTTCTCAATACGGTTTAATCTCAGTGCAACAGCTATAATGACTTTTTCCAAATGTAAATCGGGTGATCATCTAACTCCCCTGTTTATCTGTTTTCAACAGCCCTACTTAGGTTAAAATACAAATCTCACAGCCTGGTCAAAAAAACCCTATGTGTTTAATCCCTCTGCGTCTCTCAGTGCTCTTTCAAGTCTTTCCTTTTCTTGCCCTGCTAGGCTTTACAACTTTGTCAGGTTTTCAAATGTGCCAAGATACTATCTAATAACTTTGCCTGGAATGATTTTCCTCAGTTCTCTATACGGTTGATTTCTTCTTATCACAGAAATCTCAACTTAAATTCACCTCTTTTGAGAGAACTTCCATAATTACCCAATTTAAAGAAACTACTTGTTCACTCTCTGTCCCTTCACACTCTTGATTGTCTGCGTAGTGTGTTGTTTTCTACATATATAGTATTTCATTATTTGTTTCTTCACTGTCTTATTATAGCAGAGGCCTTGGCAATTCGTTCTCTGCTGAGTGTTCTACCATGGTGGGCACTCAATAAGTATTTGTCAACAAAATATATAAATAAACATATATATGGTTTGATATGACACTCATCACATTTTACATAAAGCCAATAGTCTGTCATATATATCTCTTTAATTCTTTTCGATTACAGTTCACATTCAATATTATTTTGTATTAGTTTCAGGTGAACAGCATAATGGTTAGGCAACTATATTCTTCACAAAGTGCTTCCCTTGATATTTCTAGTATCCAGCTGGCGCCATGCACAGTTATGACAAAATTATTGACTGTATTTCCTAAGAAGTACTGATTGGTAGTTACAAAATAGTCATGGAGATGTAAACTACAGCATAAGAAATACACTGTCTCCTATAAATGCTAGTAAAGTATAAACTCCAAACGGGAGCCATATTCTGTTTTCTGTTTCATTTTTTAGGAGGCCAGTTTTACAATAACCACTTGTCTTTCCCCCTTGAGTCATGTCACAGAATTGGTATCCGTTGGTATAAGGCAAATATATTCTGTTGCTTTATTTTAGTGTTTTTCACTTTATACTTTATTTACACTCCCATTTTCTTCACTTTCTTGGAAACTCTTTCTGGTATATTAAATACATGTCCCTTTAATACAGTTCCCATTAGTTACACATGCATACTTAAATTTTTTTTAAAAAACATGATTTTATGTGTGTGTTTAATTCACATAAATTATATAAATAGCTCTCCATTTCTTATTTTTACTACTCAGAGATATGCTTGTGATATCTATTCATGTTGCTTTATGTATATCCAATTAATTATTTCATTATGCAACAGAGTTCAACATTTTAGGCAAATGGCATCTTGTAATTGATCTTTCTAGTAATAAGAATAATTTTCTCTAAGTATTTTCTAGCATTGTATCTAAAATTTCATACCAAAAACATTATATGTAAGTCATATAATGAACAAATTATATAATGGAAAAATGATGGATTTACAATATAAAAATTAAAGATCCGTGCTCAATAAAAAACACTATCAATGAAGTTAATGAACAGGTTAAAGACCAGAAAAATATATTTGTAATATCTACAATCTATTAGAAAGTCATGAAAGTCAAGATTTTTCTGCACCTGATGGAAACTCATGAGAAAAATGGATACAGGCTATGGATAGACAACTCTCATCTTAGTTTTTCCCTGTATTTAGTAACATTGACATTCCTTTATAAATATCTCATATAGAGCACAAACACACATAGACAAACTCTCACAAAATCCCCCTCACCCACACACTCTACTCAGTAATAACTGAGTAAATAGATATATGAAAACACTGGTACCAATATGGATAAATGAAATTATTATATGATCTCTTACATACATAAGTAAATCAAGTCTCATATGAAATACAGATTAATGATTTTTAATTCAAATTAACTATATATTAAACTCAAATCTATTACACAGAAAAATTGAAAATTAAAATATTAGGATATAATACCATTCATTTTGCATGATATTAACACAATGTCTGGTTAAAAAAAATAGAGGTTGGCAAAAGTAGGTTTATAGTTTTGAATATGCAAAACACCCAGTGTATTGTTATATTATTTACTAATTATTATATCATTTTCCGTATGAACAACTGTACACTTAATTTTGCCAACCTCTGTATAAATTTTAACAATTTTAATAAAGAGATCAAAATACCCTTGAAAATGTGTTTTCAGAAAATAAGAGCCCGTGCTTATTTATCTGCCTCCTTCGTGATTCATTATCTAACACAACTGTTATTGCACATGATTTTATAATTTTAAAAACTATTTGTTTTATATTTGATAATTTTTGTCTTTGCTATTATGTTTGCCTGTATAGTTGTAAGACTTACATTTTATTATTTCATGTACCATTTTATTGCTTAATTGTTTTAGGGTATTTTAAAAAACAGAATATTTACTCCTGCCTTTTGACCTTAGCTCTGTTGAACTAATTCTTCACTGTTGGATGTGCCCATGCAAACGACACAGGAAGACATCTTGTGGAATGGTGGCACTGGAACAAGTCTGTAAGTTACAGAGTTGATTATAGGTTATCAGACATTGTTTTTTTTCAATTCAGGTTTTGTTGTTAACAAAGCTGAATAAACAAACATCATTCAGTAAAAAGGAAAAACATAGGTTTGTCTTCAATCATGGAAAATCCCAGTTTGTCATGAAATATATCCATCTAAACAGGAGAACTAAAGCATTCACATGTAATAGAGCAGACCATTAACCTTAGATAATATGTTTTGTGGTGCTAATTCATGGAGTCAATTTGTTTCAGAATTATTAGCAGTTCATTTCTCTACCAACCTTCAAATCCTAGATGGCAGATAAGCTTCATAGCAGTTTTTGAAGAAAATATATCATGGATTCTCACTAATCTGGATTCTCAGGTCAGCAGTATAATAAAAGAAATTACAACTAATCTGGATTCTCAGGTCAGCAGTATAATAAAAGAAATTACATTTGAAGCAAAGCCCATATGGGGGACACCAGCAATTCTCCTCGTAGTTTTTTTTCTAAAACTAAACTACAAATACTATAAATAACTTATAGTATTTATAATATTTTATAGTATTTATAATATTTTATAGTATTTATAATATTTTATAGTATTTATAGTGGTGAAACTTGAAGGAAATCTTGCATACTTAATGTGGTGACCTCTGGACTGATATTCTAGATATAAGTGATGCTTTATTCTCAGACATAAGATCCAAATACGTTTGTGTTCAAGAGAAAAAATAAGGTACTGTAGTGTCAAATAGAACTGACTAAAATGAATTTCCACTTCTGGAAACCTGAAATAGTAATTTGAAAGAAGGTACACACCACTATTTTCATTGTAGCATTATTTAGCAATCGCCAAGATTTAGAAGGAGTTCAAGTGCCTATCAACAGATGAGTGGTTAAAAAGTCTATGGTACATTTACACAAGGGATTACTAATCCTCTGTAAAAAAGAAGAAAACTTTACCCTTTGTGACAGCATGGATAGGCCTGGAGAACATTATGCTAAGTGAAATAAGTCAGTTAGAGAAAGACAAATACCATATAATTTCACTTATATGTAGAATCAAATGAACAAAATAAACAAACAGAATAGACTCACTGATACAGAACACAGACTGACAGATGTTAGAGGGGAGGTGGGTGAGAAAGGGTGAAGAGATTAAACAAACAAACAAAAAATCCTCTCATGGACACAGACAACCATGTGGTGATTACCAGAGGGAAAAAGGGGTGGGTGGAGGTAGAAGAGGGTAAAGCGGGTAAATGGTAACAGAAGGAGAATTTGATTTTGGGTGATGAACACACAGTGTAATATACAGATGAAGCATTACAGAATAGTACACCTGAAACCTATGTAATTTCATTAATGTTTCTCCAATAAATTAAATAAAAATTAAAATAAAATAAAACCTATGGGGGAAAAAGAATTTGGTAGTAAGTTAAAATCTTTTACTTAAAACAAAGTCAGTTGTTCTTACCAACAAGCTACTCTCCATAGTAATACTTCATTAATAACTTTTTAAATCTTGTTTTAGCTTAATTTGTGAATAGGTATTAAGACCCATAGTACATAATTAAAAATCTTCAAAAAGTGTCCATGGAAACTATTAAATCTCCCTCCCATTTCTTCCCCAAGCCACATAGTTGCATTTCCAGAGGCAACCTCTGATACCACTTTTTGTATATCCTTCCAGAGACATTCCACCAGCTATGTCAGGAAAAGGACATACAGCAGCACTGTACAAACCAGATATCACACCCACATGGATTACGATGTAATGACAGTCCTGAAGTGTGCAACCCAGGAGCTCCCCTCTCAACAAAAACATGTTTACACAGATAGTAGCTTAAAATACACCATGGTTTTCATGCTCTCTTTTTCACTTATAATATTTTGAAGATAATTTCATAGTAGTATATATACAGTTATATCATCTGTGATAGTTGTATGTTTTTCCATTTATGGTTATGCTATATTTATATAACCAATATTTGCTAATGATAACTTGTTTGGTTTCCAAACATTTTATTTTTAAAGCAATGCTTCAATATTCACATACATATTTAATTTGCATATATACTGGTATATCTGTAGTATAATTTCCAACAATTAGAATTCCTGCATCAAAGAGTATATTAATTTTTAATTTTGAAAGACATTAATAGATTTCAATAATTTGTAGCCTCAATAGCCAACAGTACAATATTTATTTTTGATTATCAATCAAATAGGCAAGGTAATATATTTTAATAAATTTTTAATTTGCTCTGCTCTTAGGTGAAAAAATTAAATGTGCATTCCTCTGATGATTAGTGACATTGAGCATCTTTTCATATGTCTATTGGTCATCTGTATGTCCTCTTTGGAGAAGTGTCTGTTCAGGTCCGTTGCTCATTTTAGAAATCCAAATTAAAACCACAGTGAGACATCACCTCACACCTGTCAGAATGGCCATCATCAATAAATCAAAAAACAAGTGCTGGCAAAGATGTGGAAAAGGGGAATCCTTCTGCGCTGTTGGTAGGAATGCAGATTGGTGCAGCCACTGTGGAAAGCTGCATGGAGTTACCTCAGAAAATTAAAAATGGGATTGTTATTATAACACACAGAAATTACACATCTGGGAATTTATCAAAGGAAACCTGAAACACTAATTCGAAAGAATATATGCACCCTTATGTTCATTGCACCATTACTTACAATAGCCAATTTTTGGAAGCAGTCCAAGTGTCAATTAATAGATGAATGGGTAAAACAGCTGTGGTATATTTACATGATGGAATACTACTCAACCCTAAAAAAAGAAGAAAATTCTGCCCTTTGAGACAGTATGGATGGACCTGGAGAACGTTATGCTAGGTGAAATAAGCCAGTCAGGGAAAAACATATACCGTATGATCTCACTCATATGTGGAATCTAATGAACAAATTGAATTAACAAGAAAAGTATAGACAGACTTTTAAAAAAAGAGCTGGTTTACTGCTCAGAAGGGTGGCGTTTGGGAGTGGAAGGATCAAGTAAAAAAGAGAAAGGACCCATGGATAGGGACAACAGTGTTGTGGTTGTGGAGGGAGGGGTGGAGGTGGAAGAGGATATAGGGGGACAAATGATAATGAAAAAATATAGTAAAGAATGAATTATATTTTTTAAAAATTAAAAATTTACCAAAAAATCTAATGTTTAGGGCTATATTTTCATTTTTTTACAAAAACATTTTTGATACTTTTGAACATTTTTCTATTGAGATGTTAACCTTGTTCTGAGTTACCTTGCATAAAGTTTTCTCTCATATCTTTTATATATTCTTATAATGAATTTTAAGCATCATTTTTTCATGGTATTATTTTTATGTTGACTTTGTGATGTTTTACTTTCCAAAAAGCATTTATCTTATGAGGTCAGTTTTTTCTGGTTTTAATGGGATTTGAATTTATGTCATATTTACTTATTAAATGTGTAAAGTGAGAACACAGAGGAAATATCCATTATCTCTAATATTTTTGACTCATATTTTGCTTTGAAATATTTTCTTTATTTGAATTTTTTAATAAAATTTGCTGTAGGAATCCAGTTTATTTTAAATATGTCCATTTGCTTCCCAAAATGTATCAAATTATATACTTTTTCCTAACATTAATATCATACTTTTAAGCACATAAGCTTTCAATGTATTTGAGATTATATTGGAAATTTCCATATTTCCATTTTTTGTGTGCATTCATTTGCCATATAAAAATATTACCGTGATTTTGTAATTTAACACATGAGACAACAACCTCTTCTTACTACCATTTTTTCCAGAAACGTCTTTTTTCTTTGCTTCTTTATTTTTCCACACAAAGTTTTTACTTAACTTGCTTACTTCCCTACTTATCCCCAATCCTACTGTTTATATTAGAGATATGATACATTGCATAGATACTTAGTGAGATGGGAATCATTATGATGTTAACATTTTCTATTCATAACATGGCATGAATTTTTTGTGTAGTTTAGCAACACAAAAATATAGACCCAAAATATAGACACAGACCACACACACTTGTGATGTGTATTCTTACTTATTTTTGTTACTTTTTTTGATTTTCATTATTCAAAAGGATATTTTTGCAACACATTTTGCATACCATACAGTGTTCTAGTCATCAGTAAGGACCTGTAACTAGACAAGACAAGTTTCTAATAACTAGACCCTGTCCTCTTTAACATAGCACACAACACCATCACTTCTATGCTAAGAAGTGCAAATATAATTATTCCTAGGTTGACATTTTTTTAGAAGTAACATTAAAATCTTTTAAAATTATGTTAATAAAGAATTCAATCTTATTTAGATGTTCTGCTTCCCCGGTTAGCACAATTCCAGTGATTACCAGTGAATAAGGGGAATTTTCCAATTGAGAAGGGCCAAGAAGAGAAGGAACTTCAATTGGGAAAGTCAATAGGGGATTAGAAATAGTCATGAAAAAAGGAAAAATGATAACTATCAAATGAGAATTTGCCTTGATTTTTTTTTTTGAGTGTAGGAAGAGAAGAATTAGGAGAATAATATGCAGTTGTTCGTATGTAGTTGTTCCTTAACTAACTATACAAGAAAATCAGAATAGAAAAAGTACTTTGCATTTCAGCCTAAAACCAGAAAACAAGGAAGCAAGAACATACACCTTCCAGAGATCAAATTAGATTCAATATAAACACATGGATCACTAATTTAAGAACGTGTTAAATGCATACACATCTTACCGCAAATGCTCACAATTCTTTTAAAAGATGGCTATTGAATAGTTTAGCAAAGTGAGACTCAATTGGATTAAGTTAATGTAAATGGAATATTTAGCTAAGAGTCCAAGAACCATCCTTTTCACCTAGATATTGTCCTATATTCTATTGTACGAGATTTATCACATAATTATCCATCTATTCATCTCTCTATTTATCAATTGATTTGTTTTGTGGTGTACTGCAAATTAATTCACAATACCAGTACATGTCTTGCAAAAAACTTCACTGTGCGTGACTTTTGTTAGAGATCAGTATTTGTTCATGCCTTTTTCTCTTATTTTGAACCTACATGAAAAAACTGTACTATTTAATGAGCCTAACCTTTACCTCACTTGAGACAAAGAACATCAGAATGCCCCAGAAGGCTCCCTTAGTTCTCCTTTCCAGTCAATCTTCACCCTGAGGCAACCACCGCTCTGGTTTTTTTTTTTTCAACCATGTATTAGCTTTGCCTATTTTAGAATTTCGCATAAGTAAAAGTATATACTACCTGTTCTGCTGCATAAAGCTTCTTTCATTCAGCATGAGTCTCTTAAGATTCATGCATGTTGTGTGCAGATCCTCCTTTTCATTGTTGAATAGCATCCCATTGTATTAATATATTGATATTTTTTATTCATTCTCCTATGTATACCTGGGATGTTTCTAGTTTTGGTTTATTAAAATTAAAGCTGTTATAAATATTTCTGTGACTTTTATATAAAGACAGTTTTTATTTTTTGATAAACACCTAGGATTAGAATTGCTGAGTCAGTCATAGTGTAGTTATGAAAGATTGTACTCTTTATACTTCCACCATTAAAATATCAGAGAAAACACAGAATAGCACAGCAAGAGACACCACCATTTTATGTGTATATTTTTCCAGTCAACACACTCAAACTAATTTTCATTTTATACGTACTGACCTCCCACATAGCTGTTTGTATCCATATTACAATTTCCTCCACACAAGGATGCCTATGAACCTATCGAGGCCCTAAGGACAAGGGACCCAAAGAGGAAAAACTGTTTCTGGATCTTTCTTGCCTAAACTGTTCTCAGCAGTTTAATATTTTGCTCCCCAGGGGACATTCAGTAATGCCTGGGGATATGTTTGGCTGTCACACCTTTTGGGGAAGGTGTTAACAGGGTCTAGTGGATAGAAGCCATGGATTCTGCTAAACACTCTACAATGAATGCATAGGATAGTCACTCAAAATGTCAGCAGTGCAGTATGAAAAATATTGCTTTTGCCTAAGACTTGTTCTTCATAATTTCTTATATTAACATTTCCTCTCCTCAGGAAGGTTAATATTGAAAACATCTGTTTCAAGAAATTTCCCCCTCCTCCAAAATACACCATACCACACTGGAGAGAATCCTATTTGCTCTCATTCTTTGGTCCCCAAGAAACAGATTGCTTCAGAAAGACTTCAAACATCTAAACATCCAAATTAACATCAATGATAGCACTGTGAAAAAAGAATGTGCCCTTCTATCTCTCTGTAGTTCCCTTTGTTTTAGTTGGTATTCCACCAGAAACAACTGTTTGAAATGAGTATAAACAATTTTGACAGTAGGTATAAGCATGTCTTTGTATCCCATGGAGCTACATTTGCATAAAGCTGAGGAACTCTTCTCTTTCTTTTGTTGAGAAAGAATGTTGAGAAGACACTCTTCCCCCAGTAGAGCTCCCCAAATTAAAGAACTGGGCACAACAATAAAAAGGCATTTGTAAAAAAGTAGTGAAGTTCTTAGTTTACATTAACATAGTGATTTTTTTTTCACAAGCAAAGTAAATCTTGCCTTACAATCCCTTAAGTGGGCCAATCAAGGTTTTTGGGTGTTTTAAACTTTTAATCAGAAAAAAAGATGGATATATCTCAAAGTGGACCTTTTCAATGAAATTTATTGGAGTAACATTAATTAATAATATTACATAAGTTTCAGGTGTACAATCTATAATACATCACCTGTATTTTGCATGGAGTGCCCACTGCCAAAGTCTACTCTCCTTCTGGTACCATACATTTTGGTATGCTTGCTCTTCTATGTCCTGTGTGGTTTACAACTGCCTGCTAATCTATGTTGATTTCAGATCATACTGAATTTTCTCAATGTGTCTTTCACTGTGACTAGAAAGCAAGTGTGCCCTGCTGTCAAATAGGCACATTCTCAGCAGTCAGTATTCTTGGAGAAAACAAATGAATTAGATAAGCAAAACTGAACTTGCAACTGGGAGGCTGAATACTCAATTGTTTCCATCAGAGACATTAATGAGTCATTTAACAGCCTGATGTACTCTCCTTTTAGATCTGAAGATATGTCTCTCTAGTGTACTTAAAAATCAACTTTTGAGACATTTGCTCTGCTAAGCATTTAGCTTAGTGTGGAGAACAAAAATTTTAAGACTGCAAATCTAAAACCTTTTCAATCTGGAGTTTGTGAAAATTGCTTAATAAAACTAGTTTCGGCCTTCTCTGTTTCACCTACTGTCACTTATTTTCTGAGCTCTTGCATTTCAAATTCCAGTTTAGTAACTTGATTCCATTTGTTCATCCTGATTTGTTTGTTTGATAATTTATCTTGGAGTTTCAAACCATTGGACATAACCTATCTTAAATTAACCCTTATTTGCAGGAAAGCCACTAGGATCTATTCCTTAAGTTATTGTCATTTAAAGATCTGATTTTTATTTGAAAAGTAACATGCTTTACTCCTTGAATTAGTAAATAAATATTTATTATTGACCTATTATGTGGCAAACACTTTGATAAAACTTAATAATGGCTGTATTGCTGAAAATATATTTTTAGTATATTTTATTGATTATACTTTTACAGTTGTCCCAATTTTCACCCTTTGTCCCCATCCATCTGGTACCTCCCATTCCCTTTGGCATATCCCCTTAGTTCATATCCATGGGTAATGTATATAAATTCTTTGGCTACTCCCATTTCTTACGCTGTTCTTAACATCCTCCTGTCTATTCTGTAACTACCAATTTGTACTTCTTAATCATTGAACCTTTTCTCCCATTCTCCCCCTTCCCTCTCCCAACTGATAACCCTCCAAATAATCTCCATATCTATGATTCTGTTTCTGTTCTGCTTGTTTGCTTAGTTATTTTTTTGGTTTCAATTGTTGATAGGTATGATTTTATTGCCATTTAGTGTTCATAGTTTTGGTCTTCTTAAATAAGTCCCTTTAGCATTTCATATAATAAAAAGGGCTTGGTGATGATGAACTCCTTTAGCTTTAACTTGTCTGGGAAGCACTTTATCTGACCTTCAAGTTTAAATAACAGCTTTGCTGGAGTAATCTAGGTTGTAGGTCCTTGCTTTTCATCACTTTGATACTTGTCAAACTCTTCTGGCCTGCAAAGTTTCTTTTGAGAAATCAGCTGAGAGTTTTATGGGATCTCCTTTTTAGGTAACTACCTGCTTTTTCTGCTGCTTTTATGATTTTCTCTTTATCTTTAACCTTTGGAATTTTAATTATGATGTGTGTTGGTGTGTTCTTCTTTGGGTCCATTTTGTTTGGGACTCTGCTTCCTGGACTTGTATGTCTATTTCCTTCACTAAATTAGGGAAGTTTTCTTTCATAATTTTTTTCAAATATGCTTTCAATTACTTGTTCTTTCCCTTCTCCTTCTGGCATGCCTATGAGTCAAATGTTGATACCTTGAAATTGCCCAGAGGCTCCTTAGCCTATCCTTGTTTTTTTAATTCATTTTTCTTCATGCTGTTCTGATTGAATGTTTTTCCTTCCTTATGTTCCAAATCATTGATTTGATTCTCAGCGTCATCCACTCCACTCTTGGTTCCCCATAAATTTTTCTTTATTTCACTTAGTGTAACCTTTGTTTCTGCCTGGGTCTTTCTCATAGTTGAACTACCCAATGAGTTCCTTCAGCATGCTGCTAATCAGTGCTTTGAACTCTGCATCTGATAGACTGCTTATCTCCAATTTCATTTAGTTCTTTTTCTGGAGTTTTGTTCTGTTCTTTTATTTGCTCCATATTTCTTTATCTCCTCATTTTGGTAGCCTCCTTGTGTTTGATTCTATGTATTAGGTGGAGCTGCCTTGACTTCATCTTAGTAGCATGGCCTATTGTAGAAAAGCACACCTGTAAATTGCATGGGGCAGAGTCTTAGTTAATCCCCAGGGCAGGGCAACCCATGTGAACCAGGTTGATGGAGTCTCTGATATGTTGTCGCCACTCTGTGGCTCTGTGTGCGGGAGGTTTCAGAAAGGTGACAGTGCTGCTGCCTGGCAGTTAGAATTTTTTCCAGGAGGAAGCTGTCCTCTGACACTTATCCTGATGCCAGACACTTCAATTTCTCCCTGTAAGCCACTGGTGCCCTTCCAGATGTTGCCCCACTGCTGAAGGCCAAAGGGAGCAAGTCTGTGTAAGTCCTAAGTCCCTTATGGTCCCTTTAAGAGGAGGCTACCAAGAATCCCACAGATTCTTCCCCCGCCCTACTACCACTGATTTTTACAGCCAGAAATTATGGAAACTTATCTTCCTGACACCAGAACACAGGTAGGTGGTCTGGTGTGGGGCTGAGATCCCTCACTCGCAATGAATCCCAGCTGATTTTTATCTGCCACACATGGGTGTGGGACTGCTCATTCCACATCTCCATGCCTCCACACCTCCACACCTCTCAGTGCCTCTCCATATCTCCGCGCCTTCGTCCCTTCTACCAGTGTGAATGAATGTGACTTTTTTAATTCCATTGTTGTCGGTCTTCCAAACAGTTTGATTTTCTGATGATTCTGTAGGTTAGTTGCTTTGTAGCCCAGTTTTAACTTTTGCTGTGGTTGAGTGAGGAGGCGAGCTATGTATGCCTATGTCTCCATCTTCAAGGTCTTAATTTCTTTAGTGTATAGGTTTTTGCTGTTACTTTCACAAAACTATTGATTATATACAATCCAGCAAAATAAGGAAATTAATGTGCATGTTAATGAATTTACCATTTTTTTCAATATTTTAAGAAAGTAAGAAGTAAAGTGTTATTTACTGTTAGATATTGAAAATTTTATATTAGTGTTAGTTATTTTTAACCTGCTAGGTCCTGCTTGTATTTTTTTTATGATTCATAATTACCTTAAAAAATTGACATAGGAAATAAATAATGACTGTAGAAATAAGTATAGCTATTTGTCCTTCAAGTGTTTTTGTTTTTGTTTTTCCTGAAATTCTGCTTCAGAAAAGAGTTAACGTCTGTTGCTAGCTTCCTTGGGGAATTGTAGCTTGATTAGCAACTCTCTATCTCCAACTGTATTTTATAATTTAGCAGAAGAGTCAGTGGAAATTAAAAGGAGTGTTAAAAATAGATTCCCTTTTATAAATGAAAAAGGCGATACTTTTCCAAGAAAAGATGATAACCTTAGGCACTAAGTATTTTTAGCAACAGGTAATGATGAGACTCTTCACTAAAGTAAAAAAATTACCTGACCAGATAGGACAGTAATGGACTTCAGACAGAGGACTCAAGATAGTCCAAAATTAACTTCATATAACTCTCATATCTGAACTCAATATCAGCCATTAATTAGTAGAAAGGAAAAGAACCTTTAACTAAGGATATTAGAAAAAGGAATTGAAAAGATAGAGAAAACTTATTTGTAATCTTTCACACATATTCTTCATATTCTAGAATTCCACGCATAAAATAACTTGATATTTAACGTGGTATTTAGTAATCCACCTTGTGGGAATATAAAGCCTGATGTATGTTATGTACATAGTCTCTGTCCATGGTCACATAATCAAAAAACAAGTAAGAAGCATCCTAAAGTACATATATTCATAATTCTTAGAAATAGCTAACAATTACTTCAGGCAAAGCACTGTTCTAAATGCTTCATGTGTATTCATGTTCACTTCAATCCCTGTCAATAAGAACAATTACTACACCACTTTATAAATTAAGACAGTGGGAATCACAGAGATATAAGGTGGAATTTTGAGAAATTCTAAAGTTTGGCTTTATTTTCTTCAAAATAAAATAGTTTGATTTTGAAAGCCTGAATAGATGATATTGCTTTTGGTAATGTTTTTGTTTGTTTGTTTGTTTGTTTTGGTTATTTGGTTTTGTAAGTGATTATTTGTTAATGATCTATTAAATTACTATTAATTTAAATTACATAGCAATGATTGTTCCAATATGAATTTGAAAGAGCCAATTTTAAAAATATTTCTTTTGAATTAAGGTAATATAATACTATAGTTAATAAAGATATTTCATTTTAAGAGTATTAATCTGACATATTCACATGTTAAGTATTGGCAATTTAGATCAAATACCACTAGTTATTTGTAATATCTTAGTTTGGCTACATTACCTAGTTAACAATTTTAGGCAGCAGGCATGATTTTTTTATGGAGACATTTTAATATAATTAAAAATTAAAATAGTTATGTAGACCAATGTTAAATAAAAATGTCAAAGCACATTTCATTAATTTTGCCACTGCTTAATATTATTCCTTATTTTAATCAAGTTTTACTTTTTTAGAAAACAAATTCTTGGTTGTTTACTGCTTAATTAGATTAAGAATCAAGGACACTCACACTCTCTGATTCTCTGGATCCTTCTGTTCTACTTAAACACTGCAGTTTTCCACAATTTTCATCTAGTCTCATAGATTAGCATCTGCTGGCATCTACCTGCTTCCATTCCTGAAGAAGTGTAGGGGCAGAAAGGAAATGGAACTGAGAGAAAAAAGAAAAGCAAGAGAGACTAGGTGAGGAGGGGAGAAGAGGATTGCTTCTTTAGTTCACTACTTTTACTTTTATGACTACCTACTTGGTGAGAAAAAAGAAACACCAGAAAGAAACTCATAAGTTATTGACATTATATTACCTACATGGGTTTTCATTTATTCACCTCTAACTCTTTCTACATTTCCCTAAAGTGACTTTTTCAGGGCATTCACTCTTCTCAGATCCCCTAAACAAGCTCAATTTCCACATACAAGCTACTGAATCAGTATTCTATTATATTTTAAATCAAATATTTTATGCACCTCTATGTCCATTGTAGTGTTATTTACAATTGCCAAATGTCCATGAGTAGATGAGTGGATAAAACAACTGTGGGACATTTATACAATGGAATACTACTTGGCCATAAAAAAGAAGAAAATTTTACCCTTTGTGACAGTTATGGATGGACCCGGAAAGAATTATGCTAAGTGAAATAACCCAGTCAGAGATAGATAAATACTATGTAATTTCACTCATATGCAGAATCTAATGAACAAATTAAACTAACAAGCAAAATATAGACAGACTCTTAAATAGACAGTAGGATGACAGCTATGAGGGAGGGGTTAGGGGGTGAAGGGACAGAGGATAAAGGACTCACTCATGTACCGGGACAACAGTGTGGTGATTGCAAGGGCAAGTGGGGTATAAGGTGGATAAATGGTAATGGAAAAAATACAAAAAAAAATTTCACTCTAACAAAGGATAGGCATTAGTAAAACAAACCCTTGTATTCATCATGAAATTTAATAACTAAAACATTATAGATATAGTTGGAATTTCTTCTGTTTATACTTAATTGATCTCATTCCCTCAGATTATTCCAGAGATAACTAACTATTCTAAATTTGGTGTCTATCATTTCCTTTATGGTTTTATAACTTATATGTATATGTAACAATAAAAAATTATTTTTTCATGTTTACAAACTTTATGTAAATGGAATCTCATATATATGCATTTTGCCACTTGATATTTTTATACTATAGGTAAGTGTTTTAAAATTATTTTCACATTGTTCTATGTAATTCTAGTTTATTAATTTTCTGGATAATATTTAGAAACATACTTCAATACATACATTCATAAGGTAAAGCTTCTCTATGGTATATATCTAACATATGCAGGGTTGTAGAATGGATTCAAATTTTATGTTATTAAATATTACTGAATTGCTCCCCAAAGTGTTTTTCTCATATAATTGCTTCCACTTCTATTAGTGTGAAATTTTATATTGGTGAAATTTTCATTTTTGTTTAGAGTAATGGATGTTAATTTTATCTTCTTATTACTTTAATGAATATCTGATTATTACTTAAATTTTACATGTTTTAAAATTTCAGTGGGTTGAGTTCTCTCCATAATTTGCTTTTTTATTTTTTATCTTTATTTGGAGTTGAGTAAATTTGTTGAAGTTATTTATTTTGGATATAATCCTTTTTCTGAGAAGTTTCTATCTAAATATGGATTTATCAGTTAATCTACTACCCATGTTTTTATCACAAATAGTGTCTAACAAATCTGCTATGTTTTACTTAGTATATCATATTTTGGCAAAGATTTACATTATGATTATCTTATTCTCCTCAGAGCTTCTTTAATATAATCATCATTTAGACACCCGATCACAATTTCAAGCACTTCATATCCTGAGGATTACTTGTGTTTTTACAATGATAAAAACTTTTAAATAAATTAAAATAAAATCTTGTCATTTTAGTACTTGGCTGTCAATCTTTCTGCTCCATCTCTTCTTGCAGGATAAACTTCAAGGGTACTCCCTAAGTACATTTTTATTATTCATTCCTCCATTTGTTCATTCACCAAATGTATGGGAAGAGACATGACTAGGAGGAGGGAGTAGAGAAACAACAACAGATCAACAAAGTGACTTTAAAATTCATTTGCTCTTTACCTATTTTACCTTGCATTATAGAATCAAAATGATAGCATAATTGTTAGTGATAGAATAGGTGGGTGTGAGGTGAAGCTATAAAAGATAGCTCTCCTAATAGCTCTTCAATTCACTAATCCTCCAGATACTTGTTAGCATAATATAAGCTCATTGGAGCTCTGGCTACATAATGGGATGATTGTAAAAACAAACAAAGAAACAAACAAAAAAACCCAAAAAACTGAGCATCAGCATTGAGGAGTTTAAAGTAAATGACCAAATATTTCATCTGAGTTTAGATATAACAAGTTTTTCAGGGATTACTACTTTTCAGACACTATTCTTGAGGCTAAAAACATCTGGAGATATATATGTATATATATATGTGTGTGTGTGTGTGCGTGTATATGTGTATATATGTGTGTATATATATGTATACACACATACATATATATCCAGATATATATTTATATTTTAATATAAATTAAATATTTAATATTGTATATTATATAATATATATTTATTATATAATATATTTAATATATCTCATACATTTATATATTTAATATATATTAGTGTAGACAAAAATATTTAATTACAGTTTTCTGTTTAAGTTTTATATAACAACCAGGTGATGTTTCTAAGTTAAAGCAGGGGGAATAAAAGGGTCCTAGGAAGCCCTCAGAAAAAAACATGACTAGGCTGAATTTTGAAGGATTGGTAGGGAGTTTTTAGAACAAGGCAAAAGTGAAAGGAAAGAAGGCCATGTCTAACAAGAGTTAAATTTTATATAGGCAGGCGTACTTGATTGAAACATCTTTGATAGAGCAGAAAAATAAAAAATAACAAAATAAAAAAAACAAGAACAATTTTTTGAGGTCATATGATAAACTGAAATTGGGAAAAAATTCTACAGAGTCAGATGACAAAGAAAAACAAGTCCAAGTAAGATTGCAAAATGTATTTAACAAATTATCAATATATTGAAGCCAAAGAAATGTCAACCAGTAATTATAAAAGGGAGCAACAAAGTGTCTAACATCAGGAAGGCAAAAAAAGTAATAACCTCACCTGCCTAAAATGCTGGTCCAGAAATGACACAGGTTTTCTGCTCAATTTAATTGTTGAAAACAAGTCACAAGGTAATGCATGTATGCAAAGGGAACAAGAAAAGAGAGTATTTGGCTGGTCAGCTGCCTCCCACCAACAATTCCTTACTTAGAAAGTTGGAATATATACTGTTGGTGGATGGTTAATCATCCCTACCACACTAACTGGCTTTATATTTTATATTTATTTGCTTGGAGTTTCTTTTTCCTGTGAGATCATAATCTTTACAAACAAGTATTCTGTAAGTAAATGTTACTTTCATTTTGACCAGTCAGGCCAAGTCAACCACACTATTTTATTTGGTGTTTAGCTAGGTCAGAACTTTTTTATCATTTCAGAAATTACTATTGGTATCTATAAAAAAATTCTTTTCAAAGTAACAATTTGGTCTTTAGAACAATACTATGATGAGAAGTGCATTGTAGATTCTAAGCCATTGTTATTTTCAATGATGTTATTTTGCTTATATGCAAATGCATTTTATAGTCACAAACAAATACCTTACAACAAACACAGATGATTCTAAATTATTTTTAACTCGGTTCTTACTTTTCTGACCCTAGGGTGCCCTCTGGGTCTTTTCTTTTTTGTATTTGTTAATAGAAAAGAATTACCAAAACTGAAAATAAATTTGTTTTTTATATATTTCTTCCCATCTAGCAATTTTAACCTGTAACTTGGTCATGCTGACATCTTTAAGAAGGATTATGGAAGCATTAATTTTATATTATTTAGATTATCTAACAAAAAAGGAAGTAAGTTTTATAATTTACTGGCTGTTTTAATCTAGGTATATTATATAGCTTAGAGAAAGATGTATAGTAGTTAAAGGCAATGCAAATATCTTTAAAAGATGAGTAAATCTCACTTACACATATAAATATAACAGTATTGAATTTGGATGCATTTCATTTACTATAGTTCTACTGTTAATATAATTTAAACAAAATGAAAAATATTTTAGTGGTAATAACCTATTTTATCTACATCTAAAATTTTGCATTAAGGTTTATATAAGACACAATATTTGGTGTGAATTGTTCATTCAAGGTGTTTAGTAAATGCTTATTCACTAAAATACAGTGTATTTGATTTATATGATTACAGAAAGCAGTTAAAGCAATTAAAATATTTTTAAATAATATAATTTAAAATAAATTGAGAATCTCAGGGTTTCTTTTGAGTGGTTCTGATTCAAAACATGGCAATTTGAACTGGAGGTTACAACAGCACCAATTAACATGAGAGCAATTTCTAATTCAATATTTAAACCATTGACATGTAGAGCACAAAGTAGTCTGTCCTAAAAAGTCCCTGACTGAAGCCTTAATTATGCAAATGACTCACTTCATAATGTGCCCTTCTTTTTAATCACCTTTTTAACATGTGTGAATATTATTTTACTATTTACCAAAATATTTTGATATTTTCCTTTCATATTACTGCTTCTCCCCTGGTCTCTGACCTCCTTGAGGTCTGTTAGAGCCAATGGATAAATGATCTTTGTTCCTCAAGGAACTGGCTGTACCTGGAATTAAAAAATATCTGTGGACTAAACTAAACTATCATAGAAAAGGAGGTTACTATGGTGGTAGATGTCTTCACAGTTTTCAAGAAAAGTCAAATTGTAATGGAAGGAGTGGTTTCTTGAGTCATACCTTGAAAAAAATATCACCTAAGAAGTCTGAGGAGACTTTGTAAAATCTCATAGTAGAGTCAGGAGTTTGAGAAAACTGAGGAATACTGAGACTTTGAGAAAGGTTCCTCAGGTTTATAGTTTTCTTTGTTATTTTTATCACCTACATGTCTTTCTCTGGATTAATCAGAAAAACAAACAAACAAAAAAAACATGAAAACCTAAGAACTAAACAGGGAGCTTCCAGTAAAAATGGAGGCATAGGTAGATATACTTTGTCTCTTCGCACAACCAAAAGAAGGAGAACACCAAATTTAAAAATAAAAATTGCTCAGAACTGCCAAAAAACCGACCTGTATGGAAGTCTGACAACCAAGGATTTAATGAAGAAACACTCATCTAGACAGGTACGAGGGGCGGAGACAGGAACCCGGGGTGGAGAGGATGCCCAGCAAAACTGTGGCTGGTGGACCAGGGCAGGCAAGGCAGCGCCTGGCCGACTGGGGCTTCCACATTTGCATGCGGATAAACCAGGAGGAAAAGCTGCGGAGTGAGAGAGACCAACCGAACCAGGGTGCCAGTGTCGGGAAGAAAAGCCCTGAAACTTCAAACGGTAAAAACCAGTGCGGTTTGAGGTGACAGGAGAAACTGCCAGGATCACAGCAGAGTTCATTTGAGAAACCCACAGGGTCCTGGAATGTACACAAACCCACAACCTGGGAATCAGAACCAGAACGATCCAATTTCCTTGCGGGGAGCAGGGGAAACAACAGACAGCTGGCCAAGAGCTAAGCAAGTGGCATTGTTCCGTATCAGATCAGTCTCCGACATACAGCCCCACAAGGCGGTGACATGGGATGCGCTGCATTGGAGAATACCTAAGCCTTGACTTCTGACAACATAATACATGCATCAAAACAAAACAAAACTATATATATATATTTTTTATATATATATATATACACATTTCTTTCCTTCCTTACAAGTCATCGGATATTCAAGGCCCCTGAACACATGTTATTTCTTCTGCGTCTAATTCTGCCCTCTTTGTGCTCGAAGCCCTTCCCATTCGCGTCCCCCGTGAGCCAGTTCATGGTTCTTTGCTCCGCTTTAATTCCACTGGCTTTCTCTGTCACCTTTCACGACGCGACCCAAATCGCACTGACGAACAGGTTTGGATTTATGGCTCAGAGCGACCTCCCTGGATCTAGATCCAGAGGCGGCTCCCTCCCCACTTCCCCTCGGGACGGTCTGAGACAGGTCGGCCTTCATCTGCAAGCGGAACTTTCGCGTCCTCCTCTCGGGCTCACCCCCGTGCAGTCCACCCCGGTGTGTTCGTGGCAACGCATACGCTGAACGCTCATTTGGAGCGCGGCAGAATACACGTGTATTGGGAGGGGAAAAGGCCTCAAAATCATGTTCCCCAGCACTCTAGCAATAACTTCCAGTTAATATGTATAATCCAAACAATAGGAAAGGTCAAAGTACCAAAAATAGAACTAAGTGATGGGAGATAGCTAACCTAACATATACGGAGTTCAAATCACTTTTAGTCAGGGTGCTCTCAGATTTCATGGAGTATAGTCACAAAATAGCAGAAAAAATAAAGACTGGTAAAGTGAAATGAAGCATAATATACTGGGATCCAACAGTGAAAGGAAGGAAACCAGGACTCAAATCAATGATATGGAGCAGAAAGAGGAAATAAACATTCAACCAGAACAGAATGAAGAAACAAAATTTCAAAACAATGAGGAGAATCTAAGGATCCTTGGGCACAACTTTAAGTGTTCAAACTTCCTAATAACAGGAGTGCCAGAAGGAAAAGAGAAAGAGCGAGACATTGAAAACTTTTTTAAATAAGTAATGAAGGAGAACTTCCCAATCTGGCAAAGGAAATTGACTTCTAGGAAGTCCAGGAAGCTCAGAGAGTCCCTAAGAAGTTGGACCGAAGGAAGCACACACCAAGGCACATCATCATTATGTTACCCAAGATTAAAGATAAGAAGAGAATCTTCAAAGCAGCAAGAGAAAAGGAGACAGTTACCTACAAAGGAGTTTCCGTCAGACTATCAGCTGATTTCTCAGAAGTACCCTTGCAGTCAAGAATGGGCTGGAAAGAAGTTCAAAGTCATGAAAGACAAGGACCTATCTCCAAGATTACTCTATCTGGGAAAGTTATCATTTAGAATGGAAGGGCAGATAAAATGCTTTCCAGATGAAGTAAAGTTAAAGGAGTTCATCATCACCAAGCCCTTATTGCATGAAATGTTAGAGGGACTAATCTAAGAAAAAGATCAAAACTATGAACAGTAAAATGACAACAAACTCACAACTATCAACAACTGAACCTAAAAAAATAAAACAGAATCAAACTATGCAAACAAGTAGAACCAGAACAGAATCACAAAACAGGAGATCACATGGAGTGTTATCAGCGGGGAGGGAGAGGTGGAGAATGGGGGAAATGTACATGGAATAAGAAGAATAAATCGTAGGCACAAAAAAGACAGGGGTAAGTTAAGAAGAGTATAGGAAAGGAAGAAGCCAAATAACTTAAACATATGATCCATGGACAGGAACTAAGGGAGGGGAGATGCTGGTGGGGGAGGGGTACTTGTAAGGGAGGGGTTTCAGGGTGGAGGGGAATAAAGGGGAGGAAAAAATGGGATGACTGTAATAGCATATTCAATAAAATACATTAAAAAAAGAAAAAAAGAACTAAACAAGATTCATGCCCATTTGTAAGGAGAGCAAAGAACTATGAGTCAAAGTCGCAGTGTTTCACATTAGAGGTTTTCAAATTGTGTAGCACAGAATGCCCCTGATGTGGCCCATCTAGGAAGCCATTGGGGACCAAGGGTTTTCAACCCTAAGTTTCTTGCCCAATACTTGATGAAGTTCGTAGTAAGACAATGAGAAGAAAGCATTCTGTAGCTGTCAATTTGAAACCCACTGTTCTTAATAAAGGCAAGAATGTTTTCTGTAGAGAAATAACTTGTTCTTAGCATGTTTTCTTGTTCCCTTAAACTATTTCTTTCCTATAGAACAATTTATATTTTTTATAAAGAGAAAGTTTTTATGAGGTACTTACTTCACCAGCAATGAGTTTCACATGTGAAAATTTTCAAACAAATATTCTCCTTGTTGCAAGCAGTGTCACCTAACATCAAAAATCATTTGATAGCCTTTTTGTAGAGTTTGTCAAAATAATTGCAAAGCTATGCTACTAGTATGTGTCACATCCCAACTTTCTTACAGCAATTTACATGTGCAGTCCCAAAGGCATTTTTTAATTATATCTTGTAAGACTATTTCCTTCAGACTTTTCTTACATTGAAAATAGAAGCTCATTTCAGTATCACCAAATCACCTAGCAATTGTCGAATGCAACTACCTCCATCTGTGAACTGCTATGAGGGATTTAATAAAGGAAAATCTACAGTTAGGTTAAATAGATCTCTATAGACTTTTTCTAGAAAAAAATGTTTTTTTTCTTATGGTAAATTGATATACTTAATACAGAGGAAGAATAAAAATACCATGGCACATCTTTATCTGCACTTAAGAAAATACTCATATCAGTTTTTGCAAAACTTTGGCATATCCCTGAGAATTTGCTAGAATAATGAACAAATGTTTCCATTCTCCACCGTATTTGGTGTATTTATGCAAGTAATTTCGTGATTAATTAATTAAAAACAATCCCACTCTAAATAACATACCACATATATTAAAGTTAATCTCATCTTTTTCTTTAGCTTCCTATTGTATTAAAACTGAAATATAAAGTACATTAAAGAATCACTGATTGTGTTAAAGAAAGATTCCCTGTATATGAAGTTTTGGAAATTGGTCATAAACATTAGCTGACTATACTAAAATTTAATATTTTACCAGCTTCATGTGAAAAATTGGATTTTTATCAGAGTTATCAGTTTGTCGTATATCATTACAACATTGTTAAATTATACAAATAAACTTTATTTTTAAACAGACAGAACAGTTTTTTTAGCAGTCATTTAAAAGGTTTTGAAAATAAAACTATCAATTTTCTATCAACCAACATGTAAAAGTAATCTCATAAGACATATCGATTTCTTAAAAGGAAAAATCACATTTGTTTTGAAAAGTAAGCTGAGAAAAAAACATTTAAGATCTCAGTATAACCAATCTTTTTTAGAAGCATCAGGGCACATGATATATAGAATGCAAATAAGTTCATGATTATTGAGTTTATAAGATAAATAAAAAATAGACTTGCTCTATGCATAAGATTAGAAATCTGTGAGAATACAGTAAATGGATCATTCATGACAAAAGAAATACAATAGATGGTAATGTATTAACTCCTATAAGTTGTTTATTAGAGATTCTCCCCAAAGGATATATAATTTGTCAAGGCTATCTACTGCTCCCTACCACTTGTCAATATCTTCAAATGAATGGATGGCATCTACAAATGCTGATGGCATATTAACAGATGAGAAAATTAGAGTATTGCAAAGTCTTTCCTTTGTTTCTTCTTTTAAACTAAAACGTGAATATTTTTCCAGATTACATTACCAGTCATTTATCTTAATTTATATCTTAAAGGTCGGAACAACAAAAAGAGGAACTAGTGACAATGTAAACAAGCCATGTAAGAAACGATAGCTGATATATTTTTCAAATTTATGCCTTCCTTAAATTATCTTCCCCAAAAGCAAACAAATAAATTGAAAAGGAAGTAAAACAAAACATATGAAAATATGTTCCTAGATACACATATTAAAAGGGAAAAAAAGTATTCTCATATAATGAGTGATGTTGAATATTAATTTCTGTGATAATAGAAATTTTTTATTTCCTTACTGTTCTCTATGAGGACCAGTAACCACATGTTGGCTGTGAATGCTTGGTATGTGGTTCGTACAACTGAGGAATTGAGTTTTCAATTTTAATTTTAATTCATTTTATTTAGATTTAAATAGCCATGCGTGGCTAATGGCTACCTATTGAAAAGTTCAGACAACATATAGGCCCCCCTAGATGAAAAAAATAGGCCCAAATGAAAGAACAGATCAAAGCTCCAAAAACAGAACTAAGTGATGAAGAGACAGCCAACTGAATATATGCAGAGTTCAGAACACTGGTAATCAGGGTGCTCACAGAATTCATGGAGTATGGTCACAAAATAGCAGAAAAAATGAAGGCTATGCAAAGTGAAATAAAACAAAATATACAGGGAACAGAAACTGGGACTCAGATCAATGATTTGGAGAAGAAGAAATAAACTTCAACTAGAACAGACTGAAGAAACGAGAATTCAAAACAATGAGGAGAAGCTAAGGATCCTTGGGCACAACTTTAAATGTTCCAACATCCTAATAACAGGAGTGCCAGAAAGAAAAGAGAAAGAGCGAGACATTGAAAACTTTTTTGAAAAAGTAATGAAGGAGAACTTCCCAATCTGGCAAAGGAAATTGACTTCTAGGAAGTCCAGGAAGCTCAGAGAGTCCCTAAGAAGTTGGACCGAAGGAAGCACACACCAAGGCACATCATCATTATGTTACCCAAGATTAAAGATAAGAAGAGAATCTTCAAAGCAGCAAGAGAAAAGGAGACAGTTACCTACAAAGGAGTTCCCATAAGACTGTCAGCTGATTTCCCCAAAGAAACCTTCCAGACAAGAATGGGCTGGAAAGAAGTATTCAATGTTGTGAAAGCCAGGGACCTACATCCAAGAATCCTCTATCCAGCAAAGCTATCATTTAGAATGGAAGGGCAAATAAAATGCTTCCCAGATGAAGTAAAGTTAAAGGAGTTCATCATCACCAAGCCCTTATTGCATGAAATGTTAGAGGGACTAATCTAAGAAAAAGATCAAAACTATGAACAGTAAAATGACAACAAACTCACAACTGTCAACAACTGAACCTAAAAAAATAAAACAAAATCAAACTAAGCAAACAAGTAGAACCAGAACAGAATCACAAAACAGGAGATCACATGGAAGGTTATCATTTGGGATGGGGAGGGAGGAGAATGGGGGAAAAGGTACAGGGAATAATCATAAATCGTAGGCACAAAATAGACAGGGGGAGGTTAAGAACAGTGTAGGAAACAGAGAAGCCAAAGAACTTATATGTACAACTCATGGACATTAACTAAGGGGAGAACGCTGGTGGGGGAGGGGGTGCAGGGCAGAGGAGAATAAAGGGGAGAAAAAAATGGGACAACTGTAATAGCATAATCAATAAAATCTATTAAAAAACAAGAAAAGTTCAGTATACTCCTATGTAAGCCAACATCAATTATATTTCTCAAGGCCAATAAAAGTAATTTGAAATAGCTGTTTTTACAAATCATGCAAAGAAATCTTTGCTACTGTGCTCAAACATTTCCTTTACTCTTTTGTTGATTCAAGGTCCCCAGCTTTGTTTTCCTGTCACCCATTGCACTGAACACATTTCTGTTGAGCACGTTAGTATTCTTTAGGACCTGGGCTAGAGTTTCTCCCCCTAATTGTCTTTAATCCTGTTTACCTTTATATGTCATAACACATGATAAAAACACAATAAGTATGTGTCAAATGTGTGAAAGAATATAGAGAAATGAATAAAAGACTAGACATTCTATATAATTTTAAATTTATTTTTCTAAGAAATTTAAAGTTTTCTCTAAAATTGATTTGATTTCTGTAACTGTAAATTATATATGTGTGTATATATTTTATATTTAAGTATAGATGAAGTATTAAATATTCAACATCTTTGTTTCCTGGGAAACAGCAATAGTGCCTATCAATCAATCAACAATCTACATATCTACCTATCAATATACAAATATATGCATATATGCTGATTTGACTCTATACACAAGTACAAATGGGACTAATAATTTAACAGACTTTACAATATAACTTATTAATACCATCTCTTTCTTATTTCCAGACATAGACTTATAGAACCATAGGAAGTTTATAGCTTCAATTCAACAACTTAAGCCATGTGTCAATGGTAGACACAAAAAACAATTCAAAAAATCACATGTCCAGTTACCAAATAGCTGTTCTCATTCCTGGTGGAAATAAAATCCATAAGTGATTTGAGCTCAAAGCATAAAAACATCAAGGAATCAAAGACTAACAAATAATTCTCTGTGATTTTTCCCCAAGAAACGATGTCTAAAACAAACAAGCAGAGCTTACCATATGGTTAACTATAAAACCAAACCTTCAGTCATTGCCACCACTAATGCAAAATAATGTATCAGATATAAGTGAACCGATACCAAAACAAAATACAGAAATAGTAAAAAAAGAAAGAGTAATCATGTCCTACCTTGTGTGGATCAGTGAACTGAGCACTGGCCTTTGAACCAAAGGGTCACTGGTTCAATTCCCAGTCGGAACACATGCCTGGGCTGCGGGCCAGGTTCCCAGTAGGGGACATATCAGAAGCAACCACACATTGATATTTCTCTTCCTCTCTTTCTCCCACCCTTCCCCTCTCCCTGAAAATGAATAAAATCTTTAAAAAAAAGAGTCATCAACATTCTGTTTTTACTTTGGATGTGAGGTTGGAAAAGATGTTGTTTGGCTCAAGCAGCCAGAGAGATGCACCACTGTGGAAATAAAATTTGCTTGATTTTTTTTCAGGTAAATTTGACTAGTAATCTCTGTAGGACTTTCAAAGCTATTAATATATAAATTTCCCAGAAAATAAAAAAAGTGACTTATAAAACTCAAAGGGAATGAAAGGCTCAGAGCTCCTATAGAGTCAGATGACTATGAAGGATACATGCTAAACAATGAACTTTTTTTACTGAAAGATAATTTTTCCTTTGCCATGGGCACCTTCCTTTGAATGAACCTTGGTTCTGGTTTGCAAGCACTAGTGCTGGGAGCCACCATCTCAGTCTCTGGAGGAATAGAGATGCAAGGCAGACCCTGGCCCAGTGTGCAGGATCCCCCACAAATCTTTGATGGTCAAAAGCATTTCTTGTACTTCTAGACACTAAATGGGATCCAGCTTTAACTCAGACTGATTACTGGAAATATAGCTACTGTCTTCCATAAAATTAGGCTTCTTGAAATCGGTAACAAACAAATTAAAACTAAGTTTATTATATTAATCACTTTGACATTATAATTTGGTCCTCTGTTTACCCCATTGGAAAACAAACCCAGTTCATCATTCCACATAGGCAGCTTGCCCTTCTACTTACTGGTCTAACATTCATATATAAATAGACCACAAAGTTGTGTACTTGCAATCAGAGATTAAATAAGAACCTTAGCCTATTACAGTCCTTACTTTACAAATTAAAACAAAGAAAAAAAGACTGTTAAATGGTTTGCTCAGTACAAGAGTTGCAAAAATTTATATTTTATTCCCTCTTTAGTAGTCTGTGCACTGTTATTAGTATTAGATTAGACACTAAAAATTATACTTTAATCATTTGAAAACATAATTGTTATATAAAAAGGCATAGACAATAGAAAATAAGTAAAATAAAAGAAATTCAATGTACCATAAATGCCTAGTGCTAATTTAATTCCATGTTTCTTGAATTATTACATATGAGAATATTGGCCTCTGACAAATGGCACGATATTCAAAATCGCTATTACAGAGTCGAACCTGCAACAAACTGTATGATTCTGATGTTTTCTCAGCAACTTACATTTTCTTTCTTAATTTTATTATTTCAATATTTGGAAGGTTTAAATGTCCAGTGCAACAATGTCTTTAAACATGAGAAGCAAACATGGACTAATTATTACTGACCAAATTATAACATTTCATATTAGAAATGACATACTTAAGGAAATACATTTTCCTAAGTAATTTCCTTGTAACAATGAATTTGACAGGCCCAAATATTATGATTCTGAATTGTACTGTAGTCATATCATATACCACATATTGGACTCTGATAATTAGAAGCTAATCATTGCACCTGCTAGATAAATTCTATATACTCATTTTGACTTTATTTAAAACAGGAAATATAGAGAGAAAAATTTAATTTTCACATTTATTTTGTCTATGTAATTTCCAGAATTTCATAATGAAATGATCTAATGTAGCTCAGTGAGCATTATTTATAATGTCTTCTTCAGGTCCAGTCAATTTCCAATGGGAAATTCACATAAATACACTTAAAAGTTTTATTGTTAATATAAAATAAACAACTTAAGAATTATGTAAGAGAAAGAATGAAAAAGGATAGTTGGTATTGGAAGTCAAGATTAAACATATTTTGCTTTATTCATTTTCTCTGTGTTTCC
The DNA here is from genome assembly GCA_004026545.1 of Mormoops blainvillei. NCBI lineage: Eukaryota > Metazoa > Chordata > Mammalia > Chiroptera > Mormoopidae > Mormoops > Mormoops blainvillei. The sequence continues at coordinate 122,687 of PVJD01002564.1, read as the reverse complement.
TAACAAACAGTGACAAAAATAAAATTAATGTTACACAGGTGCTGTTCTTATTTTTAATAAGCATTTATTTTTCTGGATGACAAACATTTTTATTTTTGACACTGAACTCAAAGAGAAATGTACTTCATCAATTCTATTTAAAAATTTTTAAACAACATAATGGACCATGTATTTAATAACAGTTTACAAAAGTTTAATAAATATTCCACTTACTGAGGTTTGATGTAACTTCTAATCACATCTGTGATCATACTAAATTATAATGTTATGAAGGTGTTTTTCTTTAATTGTATAGTACAGATATGTAGCTTTGTTTGTGGTATAATATTTCATAGTTAAATTAAAACAATGGAAGAATTGATGGTTAGCATGACCATTCGGCAATTCTTTTCAGGGACAATTTGTTTCCAGAGAACCATGCTTTATGATCAATAGTAGTATTTGCACTAACATCCTCTAGTAAAGATATTTGTTCTTATAGAAAATAATTACAGATTCATTAATACATATTTTCTTATCGTCTAATAATAGTAATATAATAAAAATCAAAAGTGGCCCTTCCATTGAGCCTACTCTGTTGCTCCACTGGACAAGTATATCTTATAGGAACATCTAATTCTGTTCATCATTAGTTCAATTAGTTTCTTCGTAAATGTAATTATTTTGATAAATCATTATGGTACCATTTATTTTATTGTTTCTTGATACAATCTTTTTTCTTTCAAAATTTATTTTTCTGACCTTCTTCTTTTTATCAATTATTTCATTATACTCATACCCTAGCAGCTGTGGGTGCTTATACTAATAGTTCTCAACTGAAATTTTCCAGAGAATATTCCATGTCAAATGAGGTCACCTTTCCCAGAGGTGCCTGGGAGTTATACTCCGTTACTCCTGATGATCCATGTTGAGTGTGCTGGGGGCTACATGTGTCCATTTCCTATCTTTACATGAGAGACATTCTGGAACTCCGTATGAGATAAGAATAAAGCTGAACTATATTATTAAGAATTTCTTCCACTTTTTTATTCTGTGAAAGTGGGATCCAGTGATAATCCTTTACATTTTCCTGCATTTTTATTGCAATTGCCAATGTTTAATCTTTTACAGATTTATTATCTCTCTCTTCATTATAATGTTTGGAACACTGTTTATTTAATTCATACTGGATCCTAATTCATGCTTTATGCAGCATAAGCAACCAATGTGTGCTGTGGAATAAATAAATGATTTAGAATTAACTGAGCCATTCAAGTAGATTTTAAATGTAAAAAATAAAGTGTTTAAATTTAGAGATTGAACTATATAAATATTCCCTATGCACATATTTACCATACTCTCTTTCATTATAATTTTTTTCTTGCTTTTGCATTTAAAACATATTATATAGGGACCTTTATATGGGGACATGGAGGGAACATAATTTATTCTACCTGTAAGAACAAATATGATTATACTGGTGACATCAGTAGTCATTTCTATATCCACATGCTATGTAAAGAAAGTTAAAGATAATCTGTAAAAAATATGTTTATGTTTTTGTTTTTAAGTTCAATAAGAACATAAGCTTTCCTCTACTACAACAGTAAAAATATCTATAAGCATTTGCCTAGTCTATTCTATTTTTAAAATATCAGTAGAAAGTAAAATCTAGTTATTTTATCAATGTGACATATCATCATACTTGAAAAATATTTCTATAGAAATATCATATCTATTATTCTTTAGCTCAATTATTTTTCAGTAATTATAGTACAATCATTATAAATTATATATAATACAATTAATTCATTATTTATTAATACTTCCTTTTCATATATTTTTTTTTTTGCTTGCTGGTTTGAAATAGTAAATTGATCCTTGTATAGTATATCCAAGCACTATAAAAATAAGTGAAATGACAAAGGGTAAATTAATACTCGAAAAGATACTTCAAAAAATTAAAAATTGTCCTGCCTTTTGATCCCGTGATCCCACTTCTGGGAGTATATCTGAAGGAACCCAACACACGAATTCAAAAGAAAGTAAACACACCTACGTTCATTGCAGTGTTATTTACAACTGCCAAGATACGGAAGCAACCTAAGTGTCCATCAGTAGATGAGTGGATAAAACAACTATGGGACCTTTACACTGTGGAATACTATGCAACTGTGAAAAGGAAGGAACTCTTGCCTTTTGGGGCACTATGGATGGACCCAGAGAACATTATGCTAAGTGAAATAAGCCAGTCAAAGAAAGAGAAATAACATATGACTTCACTCATATGTGGAATCTAATGAATAAAGTGAACAAGGAAAATAAGACAGGCTCATAGAAAGCATGATGACAGCTAAGGGGGGCTGGTGGTTAGAGGGTGGAGGGATAGATGAAAACGGAAAAGGGACTCACAGACTTGGACAGCAGTGTGGTGATTGTGGGGGTGGGTAGTAAAAGGGGAGTAAATGATAATGAAAAATACAATAAAATTATTTTAAAAATAATATCATACACTATCAAGAGAAATTAAAGAATACTTACTCTTTAACATGGGATTTCTCTTTATAATTATCTCCAGTTTCAGGTAATTCTTTTCTCCTTATCCCCTTTTAGCCTTAGGAGTTGTAATTATTCTAGTATGTTAAAATTCTGGGTTACACTATGATCCCTTGTTGCTCTTCCTATATCCCGTCTTTACCTTCATACTTAATTTCTTTATTAAACTGTCTTAAAATGACCTCATTTGAATCTGCCATCTGTTTCCTACCTGGACTTTGACTGATACATTATTGTATTCACACTTTTCAGAAACGTATAGATCATATTTCCTTGGACAAGCAATAAAAGTTAAACAATAAGAAAACTATTAAACTGATTTAGAACTAGGAAAAAATAGATTTCAGAATGTTTTTGAGTCAGAAAGGAATTCTAACTGTTAAAATTAGGATGTAAAATAACATTTGTAAGTTGTTGTTAGCCAACTCCATAAAGAAGAGGTCTTTATAGATAATATTTAATTTGATCCAACTGCATTTTTTATACATTAAACCTAGTCCTAACACTGAAATAGTTTTTTACACCTTGTACATTTTATTTCTTCTGGAGATAACAGTAGGCTTCCTCACAGCACCCAGGAGAGCACCAGACCAAGCCAGATCAGACTGGTCCCAGGGGTTTACCCAGGCATAGAAAGCCAATAAATAAATAACTAACCTGGACAGGTGGCCAATCAAAATTAATCCCAAAACAGAACCTTTGTGCACAGATTGGGTCCTCCTGGGACAATATTCAGAATTGAGTATTGCCTAGTAATTTGCATTTGGCCAGGCACCTAGATCTTATCCAATCAGACACTGCCAGCTGAAAATTTCTATGTATTTCCTTTCACCTTTCCCATTCTTTACCTTAGATGACTTAATTCCAAGATTATCCAATCAAGAGTCTCAAATTGAAATTAGTATATATCTATAGTTTCTCCTTACCATTATCCTTTAAATTTGTTTTAAGACTTTATTTGGGGAGAATGGTCTGAACCTTGCCTTTTGTCTCCTCATTTGGCAACTGGATGAAAAACTTTTTCTTTTTCCCCCTGCCAAAATCGGTTATCTCCAATTCAGCTTTTTACAAATGGGTGTGACAAGTTTCAAATTCACCAAATTTGTTTGGTAACAACATGATGAAATGTAAATGCTTTTATACATATATTGATTCTTTGCATTTATGGTACTCTAAAGGATTTCCCCCAATTATTCATTATTCTTTGTTTATGTAAGTTTGGGGTAGCAATTTAAACTAAACTGTGTGCATGTATACACGTAAATAGTGCTTTTAATGTCACTAAGTATGTTAACCTGGAACTAACTAAACTGTAATGAAGGCAAAATATTTAAGAATTAATCACTTTTTTCTAACAAAGGTGAATTTGATAAAATTGATAAATGTTTGAGTTTTCATTATGATTGAGAAACTGAGTACCATACACAAGTTCTAAATTAGACTTCCTATGGAAATTCTTTCTATAATATAACACAGCCTGATAAAATGAGTCCCAGGAAGAAAATGACCATTTTAACAGAAGAGAAATCATTTTCTTTATCCCGTTAAGATGTCTTTATGTGAATGTGATGTTGTTTTTTAAAATTAGAAGACATCTTTTTGTAAAAAAGGTTTTCTTGAAATTATTTCTTCTCATCTTCATGTCACTTTTTGTGCCCTTGTTTGCCCAACCAAATACTCTAATTTTAGGCTATTTAACTGTATTCATATATTTCTTTCATAACTATTTTAACAAGTGACTTGAAAACATATTTATTGTCAAATCTACTATTTAAGTAAAAGTTTTTAGTCATATACAATATGAAAAATTTGATAGCATACTATTCTTCAGTTATTTGTCACTACATTTTAACATAATCACATACTAAATTATACATGTTAATCTACAAAGTTAGCCATAATTACTATAATCTGTTCTTTAAGGTAATATATGTTGTTGCTGCAAACCATGTTTTACACATATTGTAACACATTTTAAACTTTTGTTATTGCTATACTTAATATAATGTTGCATATAAGTGTCAATATTTTTTGAACTTTGGAAGGCACATATAAGATTTACATGTGATTTCCTATTGATGGAACCTACATGGAACCCACCATTTAATGTCTCTCTAAACAGAGAACACAGTGGGTTTAGAAAAAATAAGTGGAATTAATGGACCCAAACAAAAACTATAAACATTAATCTAAAAAGCTCAGGCAATCTCAAATTAATTAAAAACAAACAAAAGCAAAACACCAAAGTGCATAATAATTAAATTGCATCAAACCAGTGAGAAATAAAAATTTTTAAAGCAGACAGAGGAAAAGGGCACATTAGATACTGAGGAGCAAAGACAATGATGCAAGGGTATTTCTTTGAAAAAGAATTACAAACAAATACTGGCAAGCAACATATTTAAATAACCAAAAAAAAAAAAGAGCTGTCAATCTTTTACTCTTTACCCCACAAATTATCATGGAAAACTAAAATGAAATAAAAAATTTTTCAGAAGAAAGAATTTATGTCTAGCAGGCTAGCCTTACAAAGTGATGTAATGGAAATCTTTTGAGCAGAAAGAAATTTATAGAGATTAGAATCAAGATTTGCATAAAGGTTAAAAGTAAAAGAACAGAACATACTATATCATGCATACACTAATCAGAAGAAAATTGGAGTACCTATATTAATATAGAACAAAGTAGATTTCAGATCAAAAGATGTTTTCAGGAATAAAAAAATGACATTTTATTATTATAAAGAGGTTTATTCATTAGGGACACATAATTCTAAACATATTCACACCAAATAATGGAGCTTCAAAGTACTTGAAACAAAAACTGATTGAACTTTAAGAAAACAAAAAAGAGTAATCCAAAATTACTGTTCAAGATTTAAAAACCGCTTTCTCAATATTTTATGAAACTAGCACAGAGAAAGTCAGTAAGGATGCAGGTGGTCTGAGGGACACAATCCTTCAACTTGACCTAATGGACATTTAAAGTACACTCCACCCAACAAGCCCCAAATAACAGAATATACACTTTTTTCAAATACACATAAATAATTTACATTCTTTGCCATAAGTATCTCAATATGTTTTAAAAGATTCAAGTCATACATTGTGTTTTGTATGACCACAATGTAATTAAATTTGAAATCAATAATGGAAAGATGTCTAGAAAATACCCTTATATGGTACTTAAATAAGCCATTTCTAGAAAATCATAGGTCAGATAAGAAATGAAAGTGTAATTTTAAATAGCTTTGAACCAAATGAAAACACCATATAAAGCTTTTGTGATACAGATAAATAAGTATTTAGAAAAATCTAGAGTAATAAATATGTAATTAGAAAAAAGTCTCAAGGAAAAAGCTCAGGTTCCATAAGAAATTTAAAAAAGAAAAAAAGACATAAATTATTAATTTCATAAATATGGTACCATCTTACAGATATTAAAAGGATAAAAGAGATTATTGTGAACAATTTTATCCCAATATATTTGACAACATTGACAAATTATTTAAAAGATGCAAGCTCTCCCCCTCACTTAAGAAGAAATAAACATATCTATTAAAAATATCTACAACACAATACCCTTGCATCATTATCTTTGCTCCTCAGTATCTAACGTGCCCTTTTCCTCTGTCTGCTTTTAAAAATTTTTTTTAAAACCCAACACAAAGAAAACTCCAGGGAAGTTGGCTACCAAATTTTTATTTTGAAATTTTGCATTTGAGTATTTTAGATATAAATATAGGTGACTATAGGCCCAAGTTTTCTGTGAACTGGAAATACTACCTAAGAGTCTTCCATGCATCCTTTCTTTTTCCTTTAATTAATAGGCTTTACTTTTTATAAGTTTTAGATTTACCGAATAATTGTGCAGACAGTAGTGAGAATTCCCATCTATGCTTCTTTCCTTGTACGTTTTTTCCTATTACTAAGATTTGTATTGAACCCTGGCTGGTGTGGCTCAGTGGACTGAGTACTGACCTGAGAACCAAGGGGTCGCTGGTTCAATTCCCAGTCAAGGCACATGCCTGGGTTGCAGACCAGGTCCCCAGTGGGGGAAGTGCGAGAGGCAACCACACATTGGTGTTTCTGTCCCTCTTTCTCTCTCCCTACCCCTCTCCCTAAAAAAAATAAATAAAATCTTTAAAAAAAAAGATTTGTTTGAGAGACATTTGTCAAAATTGTTAAACTAATATTGGCACATTATTATTAACTAAAGTTTATAGTTTATACTGATTTATTCTTCATGATGTATAATTCTATCAGTTTTGACAAAAGTATAATAATTTGACTCCACCATTAGAGTATTATTTAGAATAACTTCACTATTGTAGTACTTTATCTATTCATCCTCATCAAACAATTATATTTTAATGCATTTATAATTTTCCCTCTCTATAATGTCATATAGTTGGAATCATAGAGTAGTTAGCCTTTTCAGACTGGCTTCTTTGCCTTAGCAATACACATTTATGATTTCTAAAAGCCTTTCTGGGGCTTGATAGCTCATTTCTTTTAATCACTCAATAATATTCCTTGTGTGAATATCTCATAGTTTGTTTATCAATTCACTCATTAAAGGACAACTTTCAGTTTGGGGAAATTTTAAATAAAGATGCTATGTAGATTTATAAGTAGGTCATTTCATGGACACACATTTTCATTTCAATTGGGTAGGTATGGTAAGATCATGTTTAGCTTTTTAAGAAGCTGCCAAACTGCCTTTTGAAGTGCCTATGATTTTGCATTACCCCCAGTGATGAATCAGATCTCTTTGGTCCACATACTCACCAGCATTTGGTATCGCCAGTGCTTCAGATTTTCACCATTTAGGCAGGCGTGTCATGGTATTTCATTGTTTTAATTTACAGTCCTTAATGACATGTGATGTTGAACTTTTTTATATGATCATTTGCCACAGATAGGGAAAAATACGTCATATAAATTTTGTTTTAACGTTACCTAAAATTGTAATAAAACCTGAGAAAAATGGAATCCTCTTTTCTCTTATTTTTTATAATAAACAAATGTACCAAACCTCATCTGAATCTATTTTGGCTTTAGTGATTTATCATCATACTACTTGTAGTGATTAAAGTCGATGTTATGGGGATTGATGACAAAAGGTTGACATTTCTTAGTCTTTGACTAATACCTGTGTTGGAAGTAATGAAATTGCAGCAATACGCAAAAACTAAGAGCACTCAGTTCTTCCTTAGGACATCTCTGGTTCCAGCAATATCTCTGAAGCATCCTGTTAACAGACTGACACAGGCTAATTTTAAGCTGTTAAGATAATGTCATTTGATAGCCAGTAGAATGTCAGGAATCGTATATCATGAAACTGAATGAAGTCATGGGAAATTCTTGAAGTTCTGAAAGAAAGAGAAATAACTCTGAAAGTAGTATTTTAATTATTACAAAAACACAGGGTAATTATATGGTGGAATCAAGTTTTTGACCTCAAAAATGTACAAATATGCCCATATTATAAGTTATAGGTAAGGGTTAGCATAACATACTTTTCTCTTTCACTGGAATTACAGCTTTTTCATATGACACGCCAAAATAACCCACTTTTCTATTTATTGAAATATCACTTTGGTAATACATTTTTATCCTTAATACAATTCTTTATTACAGTATATAATTTCCATAATTGGAATATCCATTTAACTCTAATCTTTTTTAATTGAAAATATGTGAATTATAAAATAGTAAATTGGAATATATCTTCAAGAAATTCTTTTATCTTTCTGTGCATAAAAGAGTTCTTTAACAGCCTAATTAGTAATTGTGTTAATAGCTTTGGGAATAAATTAAAGCCCTGAAGTTTTTGGTAAGACTTAAAAATAATGACAGCTATTTTACAAATATGTAAATTTGATGATCAGCATTGGATTCTAGCTGATATAACTAGTTGAAAGAGTGGAGAAATCATTTTTGTATATTAAACAAGTTAAGGTTGCCATTACCCAAATTATACTTAATATACTATATAATGTCTTTTAAGCTGTCCTAGACTTTCTATTTTTATATGCAAAAAGAGAGCATTTAGCAAAACATATTCAACTGTACAAGTTTGCAAATGTACTCACATGTATTTATACATTCAAAATTTAAAGCAATGTGTTGCTTGTAAGTTCAAATATTTCCACAAATAATAAAATTTAAATATTCAACACAACCTGCCTCAAGCAAAACTCAAAAACCCCCTCTTTGAGGCGTAGCACGATCCAGTCTCGTCTTTCCCTCTACTCGCAGCTCCTCCTTCTCTAACCAATTCTCTGCTTGCTTCTGGCCAGCTTCACTGCCTCCTTCCTCTTTCTGGAATATGCCAAACCTTCGCTTTGCCTCAGCATTTTTACATGAGCTCCTCATGCCACCTCCTGCTCTCCCGTCTTCTCCTGGCCTGGAACAGGAAGAGAAAGCCACAACTCTGTCACTTCAACAACAAAAACTTTCTCATTCGTTATTTTAATATCATAACCTGTTATTGCACCACCACATTTCCAAATTATTTGGCATGCTCTTTTTACATGGCACTTTTCTTCCCCATATATTTTGTAAAATTGACCTATTTATTATGTTCATTGCATATTTATTTGCTCCAGTAGAGTGTAGCTCCATGAAGACAGGGTTTATATATTTTTTTATTTTTACTGCATTTTTTCTATTACCATTCATCTCCTTTATGCCTTCTCCCACACACCTCAATCACTGGGCTGTTGTCCACATCCATGAATCCTGTTTCCTTTTTTCTCCATTCCTCTACCAGCTAATCCTGCCCCCACCCTAGCTGTCATCCTACTCTGTAGCTATGAGTCTGTATTTTGCTTGTTAATTTAGTTTGTTCATGATTCCACATATTTATGAAATCATTTGGTATTTCTCTTTCTTTGACTGGTTGATTTCACTTAGCATAATGTTCTCCAGGTCCATCCTTGCTGGAGAAAAGGGTAAAATTTTCTTCAGGGTTTATTTTTTTAAACAGGAGGGGGAACTCCAAAAAACCCAGAATTTATTTATAAAAAATCATGTATTTATTCTCACCTGTTTAAACTTCAGTCACCTTCAAGGTACTCTCCATTTGATGCAATACACCTATCAAGACTTTTTTCCCACTGCTCAAAACAGTTCTCGAACTCACTGATTTTGATGACTTTTAGTGTTTCTACTCTTTTTTTTTCACCTCTTCCACATCCACAAAATGTTTCCCTTTGTGGACTTTTTCATCCAAGAAACAAAAAGTCTCTTGGGTGAGATCAGGTGAATAGGGAGGGTAGGGCACAGGGGTCATGCCGTTTTTGATCAAAAACTGCTGACCACTCAGCCCCATGTGGGCAGGTATGCTAGTAAATCACCCATCATGATATGGACAAATTTAAAACGTCTTCAAAAACTCACCAAAGCAGAATGAAGTCTCTCACAACAACACCAGCTGGTGCACTGGTACAGATGGGTTCCTAGAACACTCACCTAGTAGGGGAAGCCTGTACTACAAAGAGCAGGCCCTCCAGAAGATAATTCCAGGTTTATTTGCCCCCCCGCCTTGTAAGCTTATAGCAGGCTCCAAAGAAAGTATTCACTACATAGTAGATATTCAAATAACTGTCAAATGAATAACTGAATTTAAAAAATAAGCAAAAAAATCAAGCTTAAGTCAAACACTAAATAATAGAGATTTGACGATAGCCTAGGTCTTTCTAATATTAAGGACTTGATATTATATTACATGTCTGGCTCTGTAGGCAAATAACACTAAGTGTATTTTCAAACTGAGACCATCCACTTACTTTCCTATAAACTTATTTTTAGTAGCTCTATGTTGCACCATTAGAAAACATTGTGGGGAACGTGGCTTCCTTTTCATTGTGTGTAGACCTGTCAGTTAAATAGCTGGAGAAGTTACTCATCCAAATAAAGTGCTCAAATGCTTTAATTATAGCTCTGTAAACTTTAAATTATTTCTTGTGAACGTGAAGCTGCTTTCACATTTTTCTAACTGAAAATATTCTACAGTAAATAAGAGATGCCCAATTTAGTTTCAATTCTATGTGTGGTTAATGACTCTCTGTGACTCACAGAAAGTAAATTACAAGGTGACAAAGAAGCCATTTTTAATATGGATGTTGAAAACAACTTTGAGATTATAAGATAAATATGTCAGTTGAGAGAAATTTTGGAAAAAGTGTGAAGACTTAAGAGTCCTAACGTGGTCAGGGAATAGTGGATATTCCAGTAGAATTAGCTCCCATGGTGCTTGCCGGGCAACAGTGAAAGATTTATTGGGAAAAAACTGTGGAAGGGATTTTTATTCCCAGCTAAAGTTATATTAGATTTATCTGAGTGTTATAAGCACAAGAAGGTAAGAACTAATTGAATAGAATAGAACTTGAAACCATATGTGCAATTTTATAAAATTTATTGGGGTGACACTAAATGTTATACATTTATTTTTGACAAGTTTCATATTTGGATGTCAGAGTCTTAGAAAAAAGTGAGGGCTGCATTCCTTCTGGGGGTCCAAGGGGAGAATCAGCCCACTCCTCCCCTCCAGCTTTCTGGAGGCTGTCTGCCTTTCTTAGTTCATTGCTCCATCCTCAGAACCCATAACCTCACACTGAGTTTCTTCCATGTTGCTATTTCTTTGGTTCCCCCTCTCCAGTGAGCTCTTTCACTTATAAAGACCCTTGATTCCTTAGCCCATTTGGATAGGGCAGGATAATCTCTCATCTCAAGATCAGTTGATTAATAATATTAATTTGCAACCTTTATTTCCCTTTGCCATGTAATTTAATATATTTACAAGTTCCAGGAATAGGGATGTGGACATCTTTTGGGAGCAGGCAACACTATTCTTTCTATCACATTTTGGAAGAAAAAAATTAGTGAAAACGCTTAAATAAATATGGAGCTAAAACAATTATTTTTTAATACATATAAGAGAATATGAAGTTGAGAAATAAAGACAAAGGAATTAAATGATCACACTCAAAGGAAAATAATATTCTATATACCACTTGAGTTTAATTTTTTATCATTTACATTATAAAATAATGATACTATGTTTTAAAAATATTAAAATGCATTTTTCTTTGAATGTTTGGAAAAAATTCACCAGTGAAGCTATCTGGTCAAGGGCTTTTGTGTACTGGGAGTTTTTTGATTACTACCTCGATTTCTCTAGTTGTTATCAGTCTATTCAGGTTTTCTGCTTCTTCTTGATTCATTTTCAGAAAACTGTATGTTTCTACAAATATATCCATTTCACCTAGGTTGTCCAGTTTTTTGTCATGTAGTTGTTCATAGTAATTTCTTACAATCCTTTGTATTTCTATGGTATCAGCTGTTACTTCTCTTTCATTTCTGATTTTATTTATTTGGGTCCGCTATCTTTTTTTTTTTTTTTTTGGATGAATCTGGTTAAGGGTTGTCAATTTTGTTTATCTTCTCAAAGAACCAGCTCCTGGATTCACTGATCCTTTGAAATGACACACAAGACAAGGGTTTAATCTCCAAAATACTTAAAGAAGTCATATGACTCAACACCAGGAGAAAGACAATCCAATTAAACAACGGGCAAATGACCTGAACAGACACTTCTCCAAGAAGCCCAGAGACTTATGAAAAGATGCTCAACATCACTAGCCATCAGATACATGCAAATTAAAATCACAATGAGGTATCAGCACACTCCAGTCAGAATGGTCATCATTAATAAATCAACAAATAACAACAGCTGGTGATGACATGGAGAAAAGTGAACCCTAGTGCACTAGTAGTAGAAATGCAGACTGGTGCAACCATTGTAGAAAACACTATGGAATTTCCTCAAAAAATTAAGAGTGTAACTGCCTTTTGACCCAGCGATTCCACTGCTGTGATTATATCCTAAGACTCCTGAAACGAAACACCAATTCAAAAGAATTCATGCACCCCTATTTTCATAGCAGCACTATTTACCATAGCCAAGTGCTGGAAACAGCCTAAGTGTCCATCAGTATATGAGTGGATCAAAAAATTGTGATATATTTACACAGTGGAATACTATGTAGCAGAATGAAAGAAGGAACTGCTACCTTTCATAACAGCATGGACAGAACTAGAGAATATTATACTAAATGAAATCAGCCAGCCTGTGAAAGACAAACACCATATGATCTCACTTATAAGAGAAATCTAATGAACAAAATAATGAGCAAAATAGAAACAGAGATGTGGAAATAGGGAACAGACTGACAGCGACCAGAGGGAAGAGGAGAGGGAGAAAATGGTGGAAAGAAGGGCAAGGGACAAGTCAAAGCACATGGATGATTGTGCCAGAGACAGGGACACCTGTGTATGGACTGACTGTGGGAGTGGGGGGCAAGCTGAGTGGAAGAGGACAAAGGGGAAAAAGTTGGGACAACTGTCATAGAATAACAATTAAAAAAAAGAATTTGGCTCTTAGACAAACAGCTTTATAACAAAAGTTACCAAAAGAAATCACAAAGCACATGCAGTATAGAAGGAAAACATTCTCATTACACAAAATATTTTAGTAAGTTTTTGCATATTGATCACACTCATTTGGTGAGGCATTAATGTTTATCTTTAAAGAAATAAAAAGATGATATTGATAAAATGATGATGGAAGGAGACTTGCCTTGGAGTGGTAAATACACAACACAATATACAGATGATCTACTGTAAAATTGTATACCTGAAACCTATATAATTTTATTAACCAATGTCATCCCAATGTTCAATAAAAATAAATTTAAAAACAATAAAATAAAAACATTAAAATACAGAGTATCGATAGTAAATATTTCAATTACTTTCTTATTACTATGACAAAATCAATATGAATGTTTTTCATTAAACTTGTCTAAACTTCTTGTTTTCTTGGAAAATTATTTATAAAAAGCATCCCTATACATGTGCATTTAATATTAAGACAAAACATAAAGATATACATCATCATTTAAAAGGTGACATTCTATTATTTGTATAAATGTACATAATTATTTTAACCAATATGTTTTAGTTAAATATTTAGGCTGTTTTCACTTTTATATATTGAGAATTGCTGTGATCAACCTTATCATAGAGAACCAGTAGTTTATTTCAAAGTCACTAATGGACTTTAGTCAGACAGATGGCCTATGAAGGCACACCCAAATTAGACCCCTACAGTATAAAGAATAAAAGTTAAATGAATAAATAATAAAACAGGAAATATTAAAAGTACTAGTGTTGTTTTAAAAAATATATGATAATTGGATAAATTTCTCTAAAGGAACCTGATATAGGAAAAATAATGGAAAATTTGTTCATTGAAAGTAGCTGATTATAAGACTGAGAAATAAAAAACTAAAAATATTGTCTTTTGAAATTAAAGAAAGGAAAATAAAACTTAAAATATATATTTTTTATTGATCTGTGAGAGAGAGAGAGAGAGACATCAGCTTATTGTCCCACTTATTGATGTATTCATTGTTTATTTCTTATATGTGCCCTGGCCTGGGGTTGAACCCGCATCCTTGGTGCATTGGGATGACACTCTAACCAACTGAGTTACTTGACCAGGGCCTTAAAATATTTTTAAAGGTTAAAGTTGAGTTAGTAATAAAATAAAAAGCAGGGTGGAGATTCTAAATTACCAAAGGAGAGATTTAAGACATAAAAGTTGATAAATTAAGCAAAAAAATAAGGCATGTATACAGAAAAAATATGAAGGCAACATAAGTTCAAACTTGCCAATTTTGATAATAGGTTCAAATAAATTTTGTTAAGATAAAAACTCATATTTGATGGGGGCAGAAACTAACAAAACTATAAATATAAGTCTACATGAGAGACAAGATAAAATGAAATTGAAAGGTTTAAAATAAAATGATTTTTAAAAACCTGCACATTGGTAACTAAAATATTTTAAAGAACTGGAAATGTTAACATAAGGTGAAAAAGAAAATCTGATGAATCATTACAAAAAAAAAAAAAAGAAAAGAAAAAGCCATGGCATTTACTGTCAGGAGGGAAAATCCACCAGGATAATATAATAATCATGAAACTTTGTGCTCAGAATAATGTAGTCAAAATCATTAATTTACAAACTGTTAGAAATTTTAAAAAAACCTATGTAATCATTAGAAGGCAAACATATTTCTCAAAAGTTAATAAGTTACTCCAGCTATTGCGTGTCTACATCTGTGTGTTTAATTTTTTGCCCCTCTCTTAAGCTATTTAAGTGTGGCTATTCTTTGTGCTTTGTGTAGTTATATATCCTTAATGTCTAACAGAGTGCCTGATGCATATAATATCAATAAATATGGAAGACTAGAATAAAAGGAAGGACTTAAAATTCTAACAGAAAAAAATAGATATTTATTAAAAGTAAAAAACAATTTAAAATAATGAGGCATAATAAATATTGACCTGAGCCAGTTCTAGAAAACTACCTTTAAAGTGTTTTATTTTCATTTAAATTTTTCTTACATTATTATTAAAAATCAGTATGCTTTTCATATTTAATACCTTTTTATTTTTACAGTTATTATAAATAAATTAGATATATTTAAAAGAAGAAACTATTTGTAGCAGTACCATGGACCAAAGATAAGCATAAATTTATATGGTTAAATTCACACCACTTTGTTGAATGCCATTAAAATATTAAATAAATGCAAATAACCTGAATGTGAAAAGAAAAAATATATTTTAAAGTTGCTAATGTTCTTCAAAATGATGTATAAATTTAAAGCAATTTCAATAAAAGTCAGTATAGACTTTTAGTTCTGTAAAACCCTCTAAGAATCAACAAGCTACTTTTATGAAAGAATAAGGAGGGCAAATTCTCACTTTGGGATATGAAAGCATAGCATGAAATCATAGGATTTAAAATAGACTCGTACCGAGGCAGGGACAGACAAATGCATTTTAAGAATAGATTATCCTGAAATATACCCAAACACATTTGCAATTTGTATGTTAGGATATGGAAAATTAATAAGGAAACTAGAGATTATTCAATAAATACATCTAAAAACTAGATCTGTTTCTAGAATTAAAATAAAAGTATACATTTACTTCATAGAGTTGAAAGAAATTAATTCAAAAAATTTTTAAATATTTTATTTATTTTTAGAGAGGGGAGGGATGGAGAAAGAGAAGGAGAGAAACATCAATGTGTGGTTGCTTTTCAAGTGACCCCTGTAACCCAGGTATGTGTTCTAGACTGGGAATCAAGCCAGCGACCCTTTGGTCTGCAGACCGGCATTTAATACACTGAGCCACACCAGCCAGGGCTAATTCAAAATTTATATTGACTTAAATATCAAAAACAAGTGGAAAACTTTTAATAGGAAATATAGATGGAAATCTTTCTGACCCCTGATTAGCATTAATTATGTAGCACCAAATATAAAAAATGGATTATTTTGTCCACGTTTATATGAAGAATTTATGTTCATCAAAAATTAAGATAGAGACCATGACAGGGTTAGAGCATTGTCCTGATAGACCAAGGTTATGGGTTCCATCCCCTCTCAGGGCACATATAAGAATCAAACAATGAATACAAAAATAAGTGGAACAACAAATCTCTCTCTCTCTCCCCGCCCTTCCTCTCTCTCTAAGTCAATTTTTCTTTTTTAATAAAGGGAAAAGACAAGTTATAAAGTGGGAAGATAACCACAACACTTTCTAAAAAAAAGTGGGTATTAGAAAATTTTCAGAACAATTAATATGAAGCAAAATATATGAGAAGTTTTTAATAGAAGAGGAAAACTATATAACCAATAAACATATTAAGATGTATTTAATCTCATTAGTAATCAGGAAAATAAAAATCTAGATGACAATCAAATACCATTTTATATCCAATGATAAATGTTAAGGGCTTTAAATTTTTTACTATTATGGAGTATATACTCAGCCTGATTTCATATCTATTGCTGGAGGGTATGAAAATTGATACAACCACTTTAGAGAAAAGTTTGTCAGTGTGTACATTCGGATACAAGACCACGATTTTCCACTCCGAGATATGTACTCAAAATAAACTCTTTCAGTTGCATACCAAGAGGTGTGGGAAAGAATCTTCTGAATAGTACTACTGGTAAAGGCAGAGCATTAACTCAGGCAGAATCCAATGTTGATCAGGAGAAGAATAGGTAAATATATTTCATATACCCATGAAACAAAATATAACCAAATGTGACTATTCATCCATATAACTGAGTATTAATCATCAGTCAAAGTGAACAAATTAAAGCTCCAGAAACAACAATGCAAATAAACCTACCAATATAATATTAAGTAAATGGAAAATGTAATACAAGCCTACATAGAGCATATTTCCTTTTTTATGCAATTTTAAAAATTTTTATGCAATATTTTAAAATACAAATGAAGTATATCTCTACATATATGTTTTATACATATGTATAAAATACAAATATATGTAACTTATATGTACAATACAGATCATATATATGACGATTAAACAAGACTCAATTGGAAATGGCAAGAGAATAGAAGAACTTGTAAATTATTCTAATTCTTCTATTTGGTGATAAGTTCACATTGAAAGTTCATGGACATTTACTGTTTTACAAACTATTGCAGCTTATACATAATTACAAAAGAGATCTATAGAGTAAAAATAATTAGTTTATCAAATTATTATGATTAATACAATTCTGTAAAACTCATAACAGAGATGTAAATTCATATATTTTCAAACAATCCTGATGATTAGAGAAAAATGGCAAGTCCTTTTCATAACCACATTCCCTTCATCTAAGAAATATGCATATGCAGATTTATCAAAATCATTATATGTATTACTTGATTTTCTTTCAATTTTTTCCTAAGAATTGTGGTCCATTATAATGAAGCCAAATAGACCTCCTAATGAACTATTAGTTACAAATTGCCCAGTAGAAATAGTCTGAAAATTGCATATATCAACTAGTTTTTTTGATTGAATAATATTTGAACATTGCTCATAATCATGATGCATTACTTTTCTCTTTAAATATCACTGACATAATTTTGATTACTTACTAACTGAATTGTTAAATAATTCAAATGAGTTGTTTTTTGTTTTTAGTTTCTGATATAAAGTTTATTTTCAGGTGCCAGAAACCAAAAAGATGGAGGACTCGTGTCTCTAAGTCCATCTCCATGTCTCAGCATAGGCAGAGGTTTTTATAAGGAGGGAGAGGAGAAAAAGACAAAGAGATCAAGGGAAGGGGTTAAAAAGTTCTCCCTATGCAGAGGAGCGCAGTCCATTCCGATAAGGTAGTTCATGGTCCGGTGTGTGTCATCGTGGCTTAGTCACCCTGACTTTACACCATCCTGGCTCCATGGTCAAAGTTCAGCAAGTCTCCCAGACCGGGGAAACCTGAAGGTTGGAGTCTGTATCTTTTGAAGTTAGCTCCTAGGATTTTATTAAGAGTTTCCAAATCTGGAAGGATCAAGTAGAGAGAAAACTATAAATGCTCCACTACTACTACAATTTACCATATTGCTCTGTGAAAACAAACAAGTTTTATAAAAATCAACAATATTTTTAACAAAGTCACAAGAACAATAGTTATCCTCAGTTCATTCAGCCCCACAATCAATTCTTATTTATCATGATTATCCAACAGCATCTTCGCAAACCCAGTCATTTCCCAGAGCCCCACAAATCCCCACCTGTTTTGAAGGTATAATCTGAAAATTTATTCTCAGAAATTCATATTTTAAAATTTTAGAGTCCTTTCCAAGGACCTATCTGAAGATGTAATATTTTTGCAAATGCATCAGAGTAAAACAATGACTGGGTCTAAATGACAAAAAGTACCTAAAACGACATGGTGACATGGTTATAGATCAGATTACAATTCAATTAACAAAGGAATTTGCTCTCTTTGTGACAACATTTTAAGACAACATTTAAAATTATGAATGAAAATATATCAGACTAACAAATAGATTAATTTGTTCTCCACTGTCAATTTTACCTGGGGTTTCTTTTGGGAAATAATGATGGCTCTGGAAAATCAAAAGGAGATTTTGGCTTTTTCTTGTCTTTTTTTTTTTTTTTGAGGTGATATCTCACTGTGTTTTTTATTTTTTTATTGTTGTTCAAGTACAGTTGTCTTAATTTTCCCCTCACCACGCCCCCCTACCCCACCCAAACCCACCTCCCATCCTCAATTCTACCCCTCTTTGGCTTTGTCCATAGGTGCTTTATACATGTCTCTGGCCATACCAACCTGAACACAACGGATCTCATCTGACCTTGGAAACTAAGCAGGGTCAGGTCTGGTTAGTACTTGGATGGGAGTTGTTTCTTGATGATAGTGGAAAAATATAAGAGCAAGATTCATTATAGAATAGATATTTTGAGGAAAATTAAAAATAAAATGTACCTTTAAAAATATATAATCTGAAATTTCTTACTAACATTAGTTTATTTTGTTAGTGTTTTAGGTTGAATTATATCCTCTCAAAATGTGTTCATTGAAGATCTGACCTCTAGTTCTCCCAAATGTGAACATATTTGAAAATAGGATCTTTGGAGCTGTAATTAGTTAAGTTGAGGTTATGCTGGCAGAGAGGGGCCCTAAGCCTATGACTCCAATATAAAAACAGTAAATTACAGGTTAAAGAGCTATAAGGTGCAGACTCTATTTTGGAAGTAGTTCTTAGGGTGACAAAAACAACAGGGGTGACCAAGTGAGAATACTAAAGAGGAATGACACCTCAGACATGTACAGGAATATCAAAGTATATCAAACATAAAACTCTCCTCCTAGCCAATAACACAAATCCTAACCAGTTAAACTTAAAGCCTCTGAAGGGATTGAGCAAAACAGAAAAGGAGAGAGAGAAAGTGAGCGAGAGAGAGAGAGAGAGAGAGAGAGGGAAATTCATGAATTGCTAGGGATGGGATGAGGTGATGAAGGGTATGTGGGGATAAATGGTGATGATAAGAAACTTGACTGGGGGTGGTGAACATACAATACAGTGTACAGATAATATGTTGTAATTTTGTTAACAAGTGGCACTCCAATAAATTCAATAAAAAAGAAAAATAAGTAAATAAATAAACACACCTCACAAAATAGGCACATTTATTTCATGCGTATTACCAACAGAGTTTATTTGACCTTCAGGAAAAATTACAAGACATTTTAAGAGGTAAGAAAAAACAGTATCAGGAAATAAGGCAAACATCATAAATGGATTCAGTTATAACACAGATTTCAAAATTATCACATGGAGAATGTATAACACCTATAAATAATTTGTTAAAGGGACCAGTGTTAGAAATAGCCAGCATAAAAGAACAGACAAGTAACTTTAGCAGAAATATATTTCCTTGAAGGAAGAAAGAAAAATGGTTAAAAATTTAAAATAAAGTAACAGCAATAAAGAATGCTCTTTTTAGTCTCATCAGTTACCTAGATGTAGATGAGGAAAGAATCAGTGAGTTGAAGATAAGTCAATAGAAATTTCAAATATATATCACGTATACAATGATCTAGAAATGTCCAAAACTTACATGCAAAGAGAAAAAAGAATAAAAAGAGGACAAGAATGTTCGTCAACTGTGGAAACAATTTTAAAAGAGTAACATAAGTATAATTAAATTGCCAGGAGAAGAAAGATAGGAAGGAGCTGAAGAAATATTTAAAGTAAAAATGTCCAAAAGTTTTCAAAAACAATGTGAGCAGCAGACTGAAAATCCAGGAAACTCAGAATATCAACTAGGAAAAATACAAAAAACAAACAAACAAGAAAAAAAACAACCCTACCCATTAGACCTATCATATTTAAGCAGCAGAAAATGAAAACAAAAAATCTTAAATAAAGCCTGAATAGAAAACAGCTTGTTTATGGAGGAACAAAAATACAAATCACAAGAGACATATTGTCTAAACCAGGCCAAAAAAAAAAGAAAAGAGAGAGAGTGAGAGAGTGGAATGAAATATTTAAAGTGTTGAAAGATATAAAACACCAACATAGAATTCTATATCCAGTAGAATTATCATTTGTAAGTGAAAGATAAGTAAAAATTTCATCAGTAAGCCTAGCTCGTAATAAATGTTAAAACGTTTTTCAAGAATAAAATGGTATAGGCTAGAAAATCGTATCTGTGTAAAAGAGGAAGATTGTAAGAAAAGGAATAAATTGAAGTATAATCAAATCTTTTATTTTTCTTATACTCAAATAATATAATAGATAACTGTTCAAAATAATAATAGCAACAATGTATTTTGTGATTATATAAGTGATATAAATATAATGTTATAAAGGATGGAACTGTTTTTATAAGGTAAATGCATTATGTATGGGGCAGTGTAGTATTATTTGAAAGAATATTTAGATTAGTTGTGAATATATATTGAGAAGTAAAAATATATAAGAGAAGAGAGAAAATGGAATTATGTAAATGTTAAAGCCAGAAAAGGTAGAAAGAAGGGCAGGGTACATTTTTTTTAAAAGAATGGACAAATACAACATATAGAAAAGAGTTACAGAGAAGATAGATGTTGATCCAACCATATTAATAAGCACTTTAAATATGAATGTTTTAAATACAACAATTAAAAGATACACTCTCAGAGTGGAAGAAAAAACACATTGTTTAGCAGAAGCCCCCTTTACATGTAAAGACGTTCAAAGATTAAAAGTAAAGGGATGGAATAGATTTTCATGCAAATACTAATCAAAAATATTTAAAGTTGCAATATTAATTTCAACTAAAGCATATGTAGAACAAGGATAATTTTCAGGGATAAAGAGGGGTATTATGTATGATTAAGAGGTGAATTCTCTAATAAGATATAACAATCATTAACATGCACACACCAAACATCAGTGTGCCAAAATATGTGAGACAAAAATTGATAGATTTGCCAGGAGAAATAAATAAACCCACTATTAAAGTTGGAGGCTTCAAAACCCCTTATAATATAAATGATCAATTCAACAGGCAGAAAATCTGTGAGAATATAGTTGAACTGAACAGTATCATAAGTCACCTGGACCTAATTGACATTTACAGACTATTTGATCCAACAGTAGCAGAGTGCACATTCTTCTCAAGCTCACATGGAACATTTACCAAAATAGACCATTCTAGGCCATAAAACATACCTAAATCAATTTAAAAGAACAGAAATCTTGCAAAGCATGTTTTCGGATCTCAATAGAATTAATATAGAAATCAATAACAGAAAAATAGAAAGAAAATCACACAATATTTGGAGTTATACAACATATTTTTAAATACACCATGGGTCAAATAAATTTCAAGGGAAAATGATAGAATAAACTAGGTGTAGGTCATATAGGAACTCTATTATCTCTGTAATTATTCAATGTCTAAAACTATATTTTTAAAAATAAGGTCCTTAAAAGTAGCTATAGTTAATAAATCAACAAAGGATTTAAAGAAAATAATAAAATATATTCTATTAATAAAAATAATAATGAATAGGGAAAAACAACCAAATAATAGATAGGACAAATAGAAAACTAATGGCAACATATTCATTTTAAACACAACCATACTGATACTCATAATAAATGTAAATAATCTAAAAACTATGGTAAAAAGGAAGAAATAATCCAAATACATTATAAAAGCACAGGATCCAATTAGGTGCTGCTTACACTGTAAATATTTTCAATTTAAATCATAAATGTAACTAAATAAAAATAATGGGAAACATATACAACATCTACAGAATAAAAAAGAAAAGCAGTAGTGTTATATTATCATCAGACAAAGTATCTTTTAGAGGAGAGGGTGTTACCAGGAATAAAGAAGGATATTTTATAGTGATAAAAGAGTAAGTTCATCAAGAGAACATAAAATTCCCCTAAATGTTGTGCACCTAATAAGAGTTTCAAAATGAAGAACCAAATGTTATAAAAATGCAAGGAAAAATAGATACAATCAAATTATGGTTACATGATTCCATACCCCTTTCTCAATATTTACTAGAACAAGTACACAGAAAATCATTAAGGATGTAGAAGAATTGAATCATGACTAATTTAATCTAATTGATAATTACAGAACATTTTAACCAAAATAAATAGAATATGTATCATTCTTTAGCTTACTTATAACATTTACCAAGGTAGACAATATTCTGGGCCATAATACAAATTTAAGTAAATTTAAAAGAATTTTAATCATACATAGGATATTCTCTGAGTACAACTAAATCAAAGTGAAAATCAATAAAATAAAGAAATATTTAAAATTCCTAACTATTTGGAAACCAATTAACACAAATTATAATGAACAATAGAATACATATAAAAAGTAATTAAAAACTAATTAGAAGTAAGTGAAGCTGTAAAGATGAGATCACATTCATCTGATGCATCTGAAATAGTAGAGGCAGGAATATTTCATATCAGTGACCTAAGTTTCCACCTAAATAAAAACTTTTAAAAGGCAATTTAAGTCACTGTAAGCAGAAGGAGAAAAATAGTAATGAAAAATCAGAAGTCAGTATATTAAAAAAAGTCAATGAAATAAAAAGCAGAGCCTTTGAAAAGTAGCAATAAATTCGGCATAGCTCTAGTACACTTTTTTAAAAGAAGACATGAATATTTATACCATGAGTGGGAGAAGACATTGTAGACATTAAAATAATTGTAATGAATTATTATGAATTCTTTTACATCAATTAATTTTACAGTTCAGAGTGTTTGGACAAATTCTTTGAACAATATAACTAACAAAAATCACTTATGGAAACATAACCTTCTATTTATTAAAAGTATTGGACAGTTAGTGCGAAGTCTCCTCACAAAAATCTATTCACTTATATTGATTCACTCATGAATTTTACAAACTTTCCCAGAAAATTAAAGAGGAGAAAACACTTCCTGATTAATGTAATGAGACCAGCATCACCTCACAGACACAAAAAAAAATTAAAAGGAAGGGGGGAGGGAACCCCAAACCTAGACACTAATAATCCTCATTACCAGAAAAGTAAATATTTTCAACAAAATTACTAAATTCAGTACAGAAGTATATATAAAGTACAATACAGCATAATCGATTTTGTTTCAGACTAGAAATGTAAGTTTGGCTTAACATTGTAAACATTTATCCATAAAAATTTAACTTATAAACAGAAAATAAATAAAGATATTGTCTCAATAGAAGCTGAAAAGTATCTGATAATAATATTAAATATTTATGCTTGACAAAACTGAATAATGATTATATAAACACGAGACATACTCACCTTACAAAACTCATCCACAAAGACTTGGAACTCACATCTCAGTAAATGATGAATGACTGAATGCATTCCTCCTATGATATAGACATGCTACAATATAAAAAATATGACCTTTATAGGAATAAATTTAAACAAAAATATGCAGGTCCTCTATTCAAGAAAGTTAAATATTGAAAAGAATTTTAAAAGATCCAAATTCATGGAGAAATATATCATGTTTGTCATTTGAAGAACTCATTATTGTTATAATGTCAGTCCTCTCAAGAAATAATCTCTTGATTCAAGGCAACTTCAGTCAATACTCTAGGTGCTTTTGTAAAAAATGGCAAAGTGATTCCAAAAATTACATGAAAATATAAAGGACCTAACATAGCTCAAACAAGAATGAAATAGAGAAACAAAATCTGAGGACTCACACTACTTACCTTTAATAATTATTATAAAGCTATTATAATTAAGATAGTATGTTGTCAACTTAAAGGTACCCAAATAGGTCAATAAACATGGTAGATTCTTTAAATAGATCCATAAAATACAGGGTCAATTAATCAACAAATGTGACAAAACAATTTATTTGCAAAAGGATACTCTTTTCCACATGGAGTACTAGAAAAATTGTTTATGTGAGCACTGAGTAATCCTTGACTTTTATCTCGTGTCATACACAAGAATAAACCCTAAATGGATCACCAACCTAAATGCAAGACCTAAATCTCTAAAAATTGTTGACATTGGTCTGTGCATGATTTCTTAAACACAGGACAAAAATCATAGACAACAGTGTAAATTATCAATAAATAGGATTTACCAAATTAAAAATATTTGAAAAATGTATTTGTTAATAGGTTTATATGTACAATACAAAAGAAACAAATCCAAATTGAAAAATGGGTAAATATTCAATAATTTCAACAAGCACTTTACTAAAAAGGTACACAGATATCAAATAAGTAGATGAAAAGGTACTCAACATCATTAGTCATTATAGGGATGAGAATTGTTTTAATAAGATAAACTACACACTTCCTACAATAGCTAAAATTTTAAAAGTAGATTGTATCAATTATAGGTGAAGATATGGAGAAACTGGACCTTTTATACATTACTGACTAAAATGTAAAATGTACAAATATGTGGGAAAGCATTTTTTCTTGTTTCTTAAAAAGTTAGATACATTAGAAATACACTCACCAAATAACTACATGAAAAATAAATACATGTGCCAGCATAAAGACTTTGACCAAAATGTTTACAACAGTTTTAAGAGACTCTAACTGGGAAGAATACTCATGTTCATCAACATGTGAATAGTTGAACAACCAACAGTACATCCACAAAAAGGAATACTACTCAGTAATAAAAAATGTATGTTATTGTTAT
Source organism: Mormoops blainvillei (assembly GCA_004026545.1). Lineage (NCBI taxonomy): Eukaryota > Metazoa > Chordata > Mammalia > Chiroptera > Mormoopidae > Mormoops > Mormoops blainvillei. The sequence goes on along the minus strand of PVJD01002564.1, from coordinate 97,513 downwards.
ATAAAATATGAACAATATAAAGATAATTATTATGTGAAAAAAGTCAGGCCAAAATACTGCATGTTTTTTCATTGTATTTATATAAAATTATGGAAAATGTAATCTGATCTATACTATAGAAAGAAGATAAATGAGGATGGAGAAAGGAGAGAAGGAGAGGTTGGATTTCCAAAGGACTAGAGAAAACGTGGAATAAATGTGTGTATATATGCACATTAGCTTATATATTGATGGTTTCACAGGTATTTTCATATTTCAAAATACAGGCAATTTATATGCATTGATTATACCTCAAGAATACTAAAAATGACTTATGGCTTTTTAAGTCATTATGGGTATAAATTGTTATATTCATGAAGAAAATTGATCTTTAAAAGAGCTTATCATTGGCTCTGTTGAGGATAAGTAAGAGAAAGTTTCTATTCTGATTACTTTGAATGTCTCCTTATGTTGTTCCAAAGCTGTATATCTTTTTCTTTGTCCCAAAATCCTTTCTTTCTATTGATCTGTGCTGAGCTATTAATCCTGTGGAAGTAAAAAATATATATACAATAATAAAAATATTAAATACTTTTCCAGCTCTGGTATTTCTGGAGGATTTTTCACTTGTGTAGTTCAGCACACCAAGCCATTTTTATATGACATAAAGATTTGGTATATGATGGCCAAGTGGGAAAAAAAGAAAAGAAAAAATTAATAATAATAATAAATAGAATAATAGATAATCAGATTAGAAGTTTTCACTCCCATCTTGGACTAACTGATAAACAACAGCTTTTCTTGGTACCATCAGGAACTGAGATCAGCAGGTAAATTGTTACTTTGCAAACATGAGAGACAGGCTCATCCAGAGAAGATATAAAAACCAAGACCAATTTATGCAGAGCATAAGCTGTTAGAGTTATAAAAACTGATAAGAACATTTAAATCAAAACTTTGATGAATTGCTGGAAAATTAGTTTAGACTAGCATGAAAATAAGAAACTTCCAGGGGAGGTAGGCATAGAAGTTTCTCAACATTTTCTTGAACTTTCTTTCAGGAATCCAACAAGTATCTGAGTGATTATTTAAGAAAAATCACCTCAGAGCTATAGAAGTATAAGGTGTCAACATAAAAAACATCCAAATCTGTAAGGATTCTTATGAGTTTGAGACCAGTTGATGACAATTACTGGGAAACAATATCAATGGATTGAGAAAATGCTCCAGAAAATGACGATTTTCACCTTATTTTATACATTACAATAAAAAGAGAAGACATAAGTGAGTTATATCAAGTCAATTGGTGATTGATTAGGGAGGTGGGGGAAAATAAAGCTGGGGGTAGTAGAGAACCTTTAGGATTGGTTACAGTGTAAAATGATAGACCCACACTTCTTTTATACAGGTGGGTATAGAATAGTTAACAGTCAATGATTAACATGGTGATGATAAGAATGAGGAGATTTGTGGTCTCCCTCGGGTGTGCTGCCTATGGTTGAGGGGTCCAGAAAAAGGAAATTACTTTGACATTCCAAAGGTATGTTACTGTATACACAAAAAAGGCAATAGACAGACTTAAGGTAAAGATTGACTTTTGTCAGGGAAGATTGGAGCATAGGATATGACTATCTGCCATAAACTGCTTTTAATTAATAAGATTTAATTTCAGGCAACTCTTTGTGGTTACTTTAGATATCTGAGTTTGTAGCACTGCAATGAAAGCCTCTCCTGAGCTTGTCAGGTTAGAATGTGGCACCTTTTTTGTCCACAAAGACAAGAGTAAACTTTGTGAAACAATCCCAGAGACTTCTTCATAACAAAGTGCTACTCTCAGGGCAAAGAATTTAACCAACATATTTTGAAATTTGCCCTTTGGAAGAGGGTGGGGTATTTATCCAAAAGCCAGCCTCACCTAGTCCATCTGCCACATTGAAGTGGGAGCTGAAGCATAGTGTCCACAGGGATCATGGCTTCACATGACTTCAGAGAAATAGAATGGGAATATAGCAGCTAGGGAAAAAAAAAAAAAGGACAAAGCTATGAAGAAACATATTTATGAAGAAGAGTGCTCTCAGACACAGGAGCAATAAATTACTAAGATTTAATTATAATTTTTATATTTTTCCTCCTCTTCAAAGTACCACCACAACACATAGAGGACTATGATATAAAAATATGTAAAATAAGAGTAGATTATAGCTGATGAACTCTCTCTGTGGAGAAGTACATAAGGAAGTCAATATCAGAGACAAATATAAAGATAATACAGGAAATTGGAAAATCTGATACTGTCAAAGAAAAATTGCACTGGATGGTAGTAAACAGGCAAAACAGATTATTTTAATCTATTGCAACAGAGGAGCAAGATTAAACTAATTTCTGTTGAAACAAAAGAAAGATTTTTTTTTTAAATAGTGGAGTGAGCTAGTGAAAAAGTAATGAAAGATTTTATTCACCCATTTACAAAGTAAGCAAGGCTGCTTCATCATTTAAAAATTAATATAATCCATCATACTGGATCAGTTGAAACAGAATAATCATTTGACAAAAGTCTAACACTCATTCATGATAAAAATCTCACTAAATATGAATTGACAGTTTCTCAACTTAATAAATAATATCTACAAAAACCTAGAGCTAAGATTATACACAATGATGAAAGACTGAAAGTTTTCCCCATTATCAAGAAAAAGTCAAGGATATCCTATCTCAGCACTGAAATTGATGCTGAACTGGAATTTTTAGATCGTAAAATAAGACACAGAAAATAAATAAAATGTATATAAATTGGAAAAGAATAAATAAAACAGCTTTTCTTTGAAGATGATCTGGTTGTCAATATTGAAAAAGCCAAATAATCTACAAAATAAACAAATAAGCAAAAGAATTCTGCAACTAACAAGCAACCAGAGCAAGATTACAGGACACAAAGACAATATGGAAAAGCCTATTAGTCTCTGACTGATACTGATAGATGGTGGCAGGTTTCCCACCCACAGGGCAAGATGGTGGGAAGAGGAAGTACTGCACTGAGCATGTGCAAGGCTAGTGAGACCATTGGATTGGGGATAAAGCCCTCCTACCCCTTCCAATAACTAACTAGAGTGGGACTAAGGGAAGCCAAGCACTTGCATCATAGAGGTCTGAAGGGTGGCAGAGGGAGGTGGTGAGCCAGAGAAACCTGTTAGTCTAGCCTGGGGAAAAGAAGGTATTCATTGGGGAATGGAACCTCCTGGAATATGCAGAATTTGGGAAGGTATGTGGGCATTTTGAGAAAGCACCTGGCCCCTCCTACACCTGAAACTAATATAATCCTAAGGGAAGGAAGGGATGATCTCTTATCCACCTCGCAAACACATTGGGTGGTACATTCACTGGATCTGTAGGCCCTGGGAGCTACATGACCAATGGCAGTGCTGGCCTGACATGCGAGCTCCAGGAGAGAGCCTGAGGCTGGGAGAAAAGCTGAGTTACCTGCATGACCAGTCAATGGACACCTGTGGTTCCCAAAGGATTATACTTAAAATGGGAGATGGAACTCTGGAGGCTGCCTTTGGTTTGGGTCTGGCAGAGGATGGCTGGTTTTTCCTCTGGGTTTTCCAGAGGAGATGGGCTTTGAGAAAAGAAGTCTGCCATTCTTCCAGATGATACAGCATTTGAATACAAATCTATTTTCTTTCTTACCAGCCTCTATCTCTAGAATTTACCTATTAACAGTGGCAGGCAGCCAAACCCAACTTTGGTTCAGTAATAGTACCATCAATGAAATATGTGAATTCAAACTTAAAAACACAGTTCTATTTACAATAGCATCAGAAAAATTATATACTTATATATAAATCTAACAAATGTATATTGAGTTCATAAATGGAAAACCTCAAAACTGATAAAAGAAATATTTAAATAAATGAAAAATATTCGGTATGTATGTATTAAAAGGCTCAATATTTTTTAGTTATTTCTGCCCAATTTGGATTTAATGTAATCAAAATCCCAACAAATTCTTACATAGATATTACTAATTTTTTCTAAAATATATATAAAAGCTAAGTATCTAGAGCAGCAGAGAGATATTGAAGAAGAAAACCACTGTCAAAGAACTCACACTGTCAAATTTCAAGGTTTATTTTGAAGATCCAGTAATGTGGATGGTATAGTATTGGTTAGACACATAAAAAAATGAGACAGGGTACAGATACGAGAAATAGACTAATACAAAGAGCCAGTTTTGGGGAAGGCATAAAGACAAATCCATGGAAAAAGTAGTTTTTAACAAATTATCCTAGAAAAGTAAGCAATAGAGAAAGGTCCCAGGAACAGACCTTTACTGTTCACAAAATTTAAAGTAATATGTACCATAGAAGAAAATTATAATAAAAAATGTAAACTTTTAGAAAACATAGGAGACAGTCATGTTGACCTGGGTTTCTGATGAAGTTTTAGATAAAATAAAATAACAAAAGCATGATTCATGAAAAAACATGGTAAGTGGAGTTTTTTTAAATTTTAAACCTATGCTCCATGGAAATACAATTGAGACAATAAAGGAAAAAGCTAAAATAGGAGATAATATTGTAAAACACATCTGATGAAGTACTTAAATCTAAAATTTGCAAAATATACCTAAAACTTTTGGAAAATCAACAATAAAAAATAAACCAATTAAATGTGGGCAAAAGATCTGAACAGACGCCTCACCAAAGAAGATAAGGTATATATTGTTTTTCATGCTTAACAGATACAGGCTTTTATACAAATGGCAGGTCTGTGCAACCCTGTGTTGAGCAGGTGTGCAGGTACCACTTTTCCAACACCATTTTTTACCTCGTGTCTATGTGCCACATTATGTAATTCTTGCAATATATCAAACTTTTTAAATTACGATATTCATTATCACTGTGATCAGTGATCTTTGACATTATTATTGTAATTGTTTTGGAACACCAAGAACCACACCCAGATAAGATAGTGAACTTAATCAATGAATATTGTATGTGTTCTGACTGCTCCACTGACAGAAAATTCTCCAGTTGCTTCCCGCTCTCCTCAGGTACCCCTATTCCCTGAGATACAATGGTATTGAAATTAAATGAATTAAATATCCTAAAATGACTTCTAAGTGTTCAAGTGAAAACAGTCACATGTCTCTTCCTTTAAATCAAAAGCTAGAAGTTATTAAGCTTAGTGGAGAAAGCAATGTCAAAAGCCAAGATAAGCTGAAAGCTTAGCCTGTTGCTAAACATTTAGCCATGCTATAAATGCAAAGGAAAAGTTCTTGAAGGAAATTAAAAGTACTACTCCAGTGAACACATGAATGATAAGAAGGTGAGATGGTCTTACTGATGATATTGAGAAAGTCTTTGTGGTCTGGATAGAAAACCAACCAGCCACAACATTTCCTTAAGCCAATGCCTAATTAGTGCAAGGTCCTAACTTTCTTCAATTCTCTGAAGGCAGAGGGTGGTGAGAAAGCTGCAGAAGAAGAGTTTGAAGTTATTAGAAGTTGTTTCATAAGGTCTAAGGAAAGAAGCCATCCCCAAGCATTATTTAAATTTCATGAATAAACAACAAATAAAGCCTGCACTTGGCTATAAAGCAAGAGTCAGAAAAAAAATTATTGTTAACATTAGAAATTACACTCTCTACCAACATATAATTAAATGAGAAATAAATAATAATGATAATAGCTTCCCTAATCACACATTTGGTCACTAAAAATCACTATAGTAATTAACTTGTATAAAAAAAGAGAAAAGATATGAAAGATAATAAAATATTAATATTAAATAACATGAAATAAAACTATAGCAAGAAAGTTATAATGCCAATAGTTAGAGTAGAAAAGAAAAAAGGTTAAACATATTCATGTTATTTAGTTAGTAATAAAGCAATAGTAAAAGTCAAAAGTAGTAGGAGAAAATAATGTAAGTAAAAGCAGAAACTGATTATGTAAGTAAACAAAGAATCAATAGGAAGTACCAGCTCACCCAAATGGGTTATTTGAAAATACTGATTGAAAAAACTCTGGTGGCATTGTTTAAAAAAGAAAAAGAGAGTGATGGTGGACAAATAACCTGTGTTAGAAGAAAAATGAGTCAGAGAGTAGTAGCTGGGCAGAAATGGAATCTGTTACATCATTGTTAAACATGAGCATCTAGCAGGATTGGATATTCATACAGGTAATGAGGAGACAATGCACAAGAGTTAAGTGTTAATGCAGGAATAATCATCAGTTAGGTATATCTTATTTTTTATGATGAGATTATTTATAAACAAAATAAGTCTGAAATGTATACTATTGTTAAGATAGGTAGTAAACCAGGGCAGAGCAGAGGGAGACATGTCTCACCCACTAACTCAGCGGTCCTGAGCCTGGTTGGATAATATTGCCAGGTGTTCTAACAGCACAACAAACACCATGACAGCACTGGAGGAGGGAAGTCCTTTACATTCTGTACATATCATTTCCACTATCTGAGAAAGAAAGCCTTTGAAACTATGTATTCATCCCAAGATCTAGAAGGGGGAAGAGAAGGGAAACACACTTCTCAAAGAAAAAGCCCATAAAACAGCTTTGGCAATTACCTACCTCTGGTCACTGTCTGCTTTAGGAGGAAGTCCCTAATGCTTATAGAATGAGCCTATAAATAACTTCAGGTAACTTTAATTAACTGTCTCCTGACACGTGTCTGCTTTACAACAAGATGACCAAACACGGTCTGGAGTAAGATAGGGATTAAGGCCAATAGACCCCCACACATTCCTATGTTTGGGTAGTTACAAGTCCCCGGGGAAGCTGGCACCACCTTCACCCACCGATCAGTATGTAACCCCCTCACCCCCATCCCACCAACTATATAAGTCCTCTGGACAAAGAACCTGATGCTCTTGCCACCCCTGCTTTTCATGTCCAGGCTCTTGCCACCTTGTACTTGTCACCCCTGCTCTTGTCTTTCACCCCCACCTCAGCAAGACCTGTTCTCTTTCATGAGAACATATCACTAATAAACCCTCCTTACATGCTGATAGGCTTGCTGATCTTAAATCTTCAGTGCATCAGCAGGTAGAACCGAGTTTCTTGTGTAACACTATTACACCACCAATCACAGAAAAAATTACTTAACACAGAATAACTAATGGATAAGTTTAGATCTCCATATAAATGACTAAGGAAAATTTAATCTTCCTCAATAACTTTAGTATATTTATTAATACACTAAAATTTTTCAGGATGATGAATTAAAACATGGTGTTTTGTAAAATTTAAAACAGTATGTAATTGGGTCTTAGATTATTAGTTAATTTTTATTGTGATGGTCTCTGAGATATGCCTGTTTGCAGATGGCAGGTCAGCATGTGAAAAATACCCAACATAATTTCTCATTAGGGTATTACATATTAAAACTACAAAGAGATGCCATTACACAAATATTAAAAGGTCTAAAATTCAAAACATCTGACAATACTAACTTTGGTAAGCTTACAGAGTACAGGAACTCTCATTTATTGCTGGTGGGGATAGAAATGATTCAAGTTGTTTGGATGACAGTGTGTGTGGCAGTTTCTTTAAAAAGCTAAACATTGTTTTAGCATACAACGGAACAATCGCACTCTTAGGTATGTGCCCAGTTGACTTGAAAACTTATACAAAAGCTTGTAAGCAAATGTTTATAGCAGACTCAGTCACAATTGCTCAAAAGAGAGACAGAGAGAGAGAGAGGGAAACCTTCAACGTGTCCTTCAATAGTTGAATAGATAAACAAACTATACAATAGGCTGCTATTCAGTCACTAAAAAACCATGTTATATCAAGACACAAAAATGTTAATAAATCTTAAATGCATAATGTTATGTAAAAGATGCAAATTTGAAAAAGACACATACTGTACAATTTCATTTACATGACATTTATAACTTCTCACTCCTTAGGTATTGTAAGGACTAAGTCAGTAAGCCACACATACTGAATTCATTATAAAAAAGCAGCACGGAAAGGGAGAAACCAAATACTATCTCAGGAATTTGATCTGAGTCGACATGAAAAGTATGTGATGTTGATAGCACGTTCCTGATAGGATGAGATGAGGACTGTAGCTTACCTCTGTGGTCTTGTTCCTCCAGAACCATAATAATCCCAGTATAATTTTTACTGTAGACAGAGAGCTGGGGAGTCTCCCCCTTTGGTCAAGATGGCAGCAGGAGTAAGTTCTTACACTGAGCGAGCCAAAAGCTAGAAAGATGAATGGATAAGGTCCCATGCATGCAAAAAGCTAGCCAGATAATTGGATAGGGAAAAAAAAGCCCTCCCCTCCCTATCCCTGGAAGAACTAGAGGCTGTGGCACAAAGGGGATATGGTCGCTGTGATTAGAGTCCACCATTTTCCCAGGTCATGTAACACCTGAGTAAAACCTCTTTCATTTTTCACCAGTATCTGCCTTATGAGTTTGGCTTTTATGGCAGCAGGAGCCAAACTTCTGTTTTTCTTGGTTACATAATGTTGAGTAAAACCTCAGACAAATTGCAAATAAGGGCTGTAGGGCAATGGAGTCAGTGAGGCTCCTTCACTCAGATGTCCAGGCAAACATAACTTAGCAGTGTTCACATAACCTTAAGTAGGGGCCCACATTCACAGAGTGGAGCTCTGTTATATGACCAGAAGGTCAGTATTGGCAGCCTGCTGGCTTCGTGTGCACTTTGTATATAAGGGAGTTGGGACTACCTGCAGGACTCCTGCTTATGGATCGCCCCACCCCAGAATAAAGGGATGTCAGACATCCGCATGGCTCCATGTATATTCTTCTGTCTGCCCGAATCCCATATGAACCTGTCTGGCCTCAAGCAATGGTAGAACAAGGGCTGTTCTGCAAAATGTCCTGTCATCACTTACCAAAATTGTCAAGGTCATCAAAACAAGGAATGTCTAACATACTATCACACCAAAAGGAGCCTTAAAAGATAGAATAATCAAGTTAATTATATACCCATTATACAACTCTAAATTTTAATATGTCCTTCCAACACATACGGCAGAATATTTTCTTTGAAATAAATTATAAAATTCTGTGATTTCTCATGGCATCAATTTACTGCATTTTATAGCTTACTTTTTTCCTCTTTTCTCCCTAATGTTTCTCCTCATTATTTGAAAATACCAAATTGAACTTGCCTTGATCTTTTTAAATTAACAGAGGGTAAATGTCTGGTAAGAATGCGACAAATTCAAATGGATTGTTTAAGCTATAGTCACACATATAAATACCATCAATTTTCCTGCTACCTGGAATATTTCCCTTAAAATCTGTTAATTGTGACTCTTATGCAAATTTTCCAGTACATTTTGTTTCTGAAAAATGTTATCAATAATGTGTAATTTTTTATTCCTTGGATAAATATAAAATATCAATAAAAACCCCTTTAAAACATTATTATTGAATTTTACCAACAAATCCAATTATTTTAAGTGTGACTCAAGTTTTCTATTTCATTTTTATTTTTTTCAAGCAAAATAAATGACTAGCTCAATTAATGAAGGAAAGTATTTTTCAGAATAATTAATAATAGAGACATGAGTCTGAAAATACACACAGAGACACACAGGTTCTCTCACTCTCTCTCACACACACACAGATACACACATAATGTTTAAACTTACCTTTTCTTTGTCTTCATCTTACCTTTTGAAACTATCTTCCATATTACCTAGCACAAATGGTGAATCTAAGTAAATTGTTTTATTATACAGTATGTCTTTATTTTGTCATCTATATCCAGTCTTTCAAGATTTAATTTTTAATAGGCAATTTATCAGTTGTGCCTTTTTATATTTCTCAAATCTAATCTTTGTCTTTTCTACCAGACCTCATCCCCTGCTTGAGAAATGAGAAATTCTTGAAAGGAAATATCACAGTTGGTAGAGTATCGAGCTGGACTTGAGACATTTGTTACCTTGCCCTTATGTCATAAAAGCTAAGAGGACCATATTTATGCCACACTACTGAAGGTTATGAGTCTGTATAACAAAAGTACTTGGTTGGGATCGATACATCATATGCCAAAGTTGCAAAATGAAAACATCATATCAAGATAAATAAACTTAGTACAATAGAGCTATTATTTCAGAGTAACCAGACATAAGGCATGTTCTACATGGTTCTGTATATAGTTTTGTAACATGAAGTCAAATAAAGAAAAAGAAAAGATAAAGACACACATACACACATATGTGTATATGTTTTTAAATATACTCTATCTTCCAGTTTAGAAAATAAATTTCCTATAAGAGTATTGTTTTGAATATCCCAGACCCTTTGACTATCATTAGTGACTTCATTTTTTGTGGGATGATAATATATTTGAGACCTCATATGTTATCTCCTTTATTTACCACCAGTGTAACCATGGGAAATTTTCTCTAATTATTCATTTTCTCATCTTTAAAATTAAAATAATAAAAGTAACATCTATAGTTATATTGAATTGATTCTTTAAGTAAATAAATACAAAACTTGTACAATAATGTCTGGGTGACATAGTACACTTACAACAAATAACACTTATTTTTACTCTCCAGTAGATTCCCTCCTATTGTAACATCTTAGTCAATAAAGAGCCATTTTTTGGTAGTAAGTTCCTGCATTTGTAATGACAAGTACTATCTTTGGTAGTACTGAATTCTGGAATACTCATCCTGAAGTCTTGTTTTACCATGAAAAAAGTATGCTGACTCCAGATAATTGGGTAGGTTGTACCTACCTTTTGAAACCGAAGAAGTACAACAATTAGCTCCTGTTGGAACAATTGATTGTAATAGTAGGTAAATGGACCTATTAACACATTATGTGTAGCGAGAACTCGTCATAAGTACATAATTGCCAAACACAGTTTTTGTGATTGTTATTTAGAAATTGGAATACTGTCAGGATGCACAAGTCAATTATTCAGGATCAGGACTTCTGGTTTATTGTTCAGAATTATTTCACATCAAACCTGTCTATATGCCAAAAGAGCTATTAGTCTGAAATTCCCTCTATTTTAATAAGGATTTTATAAAACAATTTTTGATATGTAAAGTAAATTGACAGTCACATTTATTTTTCTTTCTATGATCAGAAAATCAAGTACTTGGAGAGATAGATCATTTTTCAATGGTCTGTTGTGCTGCTCTTTTCATCAGTAGCTTAGAGCAGCGGTCCCTGACCAGGCCACACAGCAGGAGGTGAGTAGCAGCCTAGCAAACAAAGTTTCATCAGTATTTACAGTCACTCCCCTTTGCTTGCATTACCACCTGAGCTCTGTCTCCTGTCGGATTAGCTGCTGCATTAGATTCTGTGAACTGTGCATGTGAGAGATCTAGGTTGCATGCTCCTTTTGAGAATCTAATACCTGATGACCTAAGGTGGAGCTGAGGCAGTGATGCTAGTGCTAGGGAGTGGCTACAAATACAGATGATCATTAGCAGGGAGGTTTGACTGCACAGAGGCCCTAATAAATCAATTGCTTTCAGACTCATGTCAAAACCCTGTCAGTGAGGGGCAAGTGACAATTAAGCTGCATCTGGTGGCAGGCTATAAAGCCACCCCCACCCCAGTCTATGGAAAAGTTGTCTTCCATGTAACTGGTGCTTGGTGCCAAAAAGGTTGCTGACTGCTACCTTAGAGGTGCAGTTATTTTCTGTTTCCCCCCTACACACACACACCACCACACTGGTACTACATATGGAAGGAATAAAGCTTCTAGTCAATACTGTTTTCTCACTTCAGATCTTAGTTATAGGAAAGGAATTTTATACCTTTTCCTTCTCTCCGTCATAAATAGATTACAACATGTTTTTCCATAAAGAAGCTGTGTGTATCTGCATGCACACTAAGTTTTGATAGTCCAAAATTTGTTTCAATGCTGGAAAGATGACAGAGAACAATAGTAAACATCTACCTTTATGGTATGCCTAGTCTGTGGGCAGTTTCAGACACTAAACAAGTAAATGAATAAATATATCTAATATTTCCCCAAGTACTAAATACATAAATAAAAAATAATAATGGGGAGATATGATAGAGAATGACTTCGGGGTTCTAATAGTTAGAAAAATTCTTTTATTATGGTGTCAATTTTAAATAGTTTTATTTAAGACATGGCATTTTCCACTTTACAATACAATGCTTATAACGTATCATTTCCTTTCCCTGAACACATAGTCCATATTCGAGCATCAAGAATGCTCAGTTTTATTATACAGCAGCTCAACTTTGAACACTGCCTTGGAATTTGCTACCAATTAGTTACGTCAGTAAATCCCTTTCTGTGAAAGTAACAGTTGAACTAAAACTTATCTCATATAAACGAACAAGCTATACAAAGTGTTGAGAGCAGTACACTCAAAATACCCTGAGGTGAAAACATGCTTAGTGTGTCTGAAGAACAGAAATAAGCCCAATGTGACAGCTGGAAAATAAGTGAGGAGAGATGTAGGAGGTGAGGTTGGAGAAATAAGAGATTACATAGAGCCTAGCTGAGTATGATACACAACTTGAATTTCAGTGCTAGAGGGCCACAGGATATTAGAATGCAATGTTTGCCTCTAGAGGAACTGTTTTAGGGAGAAACTGCAGAAATGTATAAGAATGTCTGCACTTGGCATTGAAAAAATAGCGAGTTAATATAGAAGTCTCCATTTTTAATAATATTTTCTTATGCTATCTAACATTAAGATAAGGAGTTTGAAATACTGCTGTGGATGCTATTGGAGTTTGATGAACAAGTATAGATTTCATTTTCATGTAATATCTAAAAATTAGGGCTCTTTTAACTAAATGTTCTCAAAATGTATTATACTTTCATTTATGAACATAATTTTTCAATGAGATAGAATAGATTTTTTAAAAAAAAAACTTTTAAGATCATCAGGAAGAACATGAAGACCAAGAAATTCTGGTGCTACTTATAAGATATAAATTAATAAAATATAAAAAACAACTAAAAATGGCCCTGGCTGGTGCGGTTTGGTGGATTGAATGCTGTCCTGCAAACCAAAACGTTGCTGGTTTGATTCCCAGTCTAGGGCACAGGCCTGGGTTGCAGGCCAGGTCCCCAGTAGGGGGAGTGTGAGAGGCAGCCGCACATTAATGTTTCCCTATCTTTCTCCCTCCCTTTCCCTCTCTAAAAATAAATAAATAAAATCTTTAAAAAAATAAAAAAGAAAACTAAAACTGGATTCAGCTATCATGTATAAAATCAGCTTCAGTCATAGCGTAATAGATTTTCCTCATAGTACTCACGTATATATTGTTGAATTTTGTTTTCGTTAATATCCATAGTATTATTTAAATTATAAGAATCTATTCAAATACTAAATTCATCATGCAGAATATTAAATCATACAGAAGCAACAATGATTTTCTACCTTAGTACTCTATTTTATATAAAATACAATGGAAACTTTTTTTTCAGTATCAAATTGGCCTTCACTTAGAAATCTATAAATGTCATTTTGACAGCTGTGCGCTATGCTGCAGTGTTTCAATGAAATGTCATGTAATTAGAGTATTTGATTATCCTTCAAAGATATAAAAAGCTCAAAAGCTTTACACCTTAATCGGGATAATTTAAGGAACACATAAAAAATGCTGGATACTGCAAATGATTTTAAGTTTCTTAACCTATGATTTTGATAGGACTTGTAAAATCATTATTATCAATTTATGTACCTATCTCTAGACTGTACTAAATATTGATGAAAAGGGTGATTTGATGCCATACTTCCCTAAACACTAGGAGGAGAACTTTCACTTCTTACAGCTGCCCGGGCTTGCTTAAGGCCACTTCTTCTGAGTTCCTTGACATTTGAGCAAAGGAGCTGATAGTCTGATGATAATCAGAGTCTAGGTCATCTCCCATATCATATTTCAAAAGTAGGAAGAATTCCGTAGGAAGGAAAAAAGTAGGAAGACATTGTTAGTTTTCAATGGTGTAAATTAAATGATACTTTACTTTCATTGCAAGATTTCTCCTTACTTGTACATTTCTCTTAGTAGGCCTCTAGGAATCTGAAATAACTGGCAGGTTGAATTCAGGCTTTCTTGGACCTCTGGCCCTAATTCTATTATCATAACATGAAAAATAACCTGGAACCTATTTGGATTTGTTATACTTTCAGCAGAATAGTTATAAAAGGAAAGACTGCTTACCTATTTTCAAGAAGTTCACAGACACATATAAATATTGAGCAAAATAAATATGGCTCCATAGACAACAAAATAGAAGGATGTATATTTTATTCTTCTTAGGTATTTAGGTAATTAGATTATAATTATATATATAATATATATATATTATATATATGTAATTAGATTATAAAGAAAAGGTGGAGTATTTCAACTAGATATGATATTTAAGTTTGGCCCTGAAGGGTGAATAAACTTTTTCCAGGTGTATATAAGAAAGGACATAATAGAATAAAAGGAGCAAGTTTGAGCAAATGTCTGAATGTACATGTATATTAAAATGATCAGAAGAGGATATAAGGGCTGGGGCCATATGTAAAGACAGAATCAAGGACTGCTTTGAATAGGTAAAAAGTTTTAGAATAACAATAATGTCCTGAAATAGATAGAAAAGAGTGAAACAAAGAAAGAGGACATATTTTCATTTTAAAGAAATCACATTGGATCATAAATGAGAAAGAAAAGAAGAGAAACATGTTTGAAAGTTGGTTTATGAGAAGCTTTCAGAGATTGGTTTGAAGAATCAATACAAACGTAAGTGAAGAAGCTTAGGGAACAATTGGCAATGAATGCATGTTGCTCAGGATCATGGGTTTTAAAATACAAATTTGGAATCTGTCATGCCATAGAAGACATAGAGTAAGCTGGGAAAAAGTATGTTCTGAAAATACACTTTAACAATGTATCAGGTAACTGGTGGTTTAAAATATTTTCTTTATTTCTGCAAAAAAAGTGCTATGGTTTTGTTGATTTGACAGTGGACAAGGAGAATATGGAAAGATAAAGATAAAGGCCTCAAAGACTTCCTGGGTACTCCTTTCCTGTTTTTAAGTGACCAGAACAAGCCGGATACATAGTCAGAAACAGGAAGTGGGCACATTAAAGCTTAAGAACTTCTAATATAAAGATAGATTATTGTTATTGTTGGTTTGTTTCCCTGCTGTCTTTTTATAACACAATATGGATTGAAATAAATCTTGGAAAACATAGTCTCTGTAAAATGGGTCTGTACTAAGCATACAAGATGCCCAATTATGAAGCAAAGTTACCCTTAAAACAAACAAGAGAGGTGGCTTCTAAAACAGTCTAAATGGAAGGCTGGTTGAGCTAACCATATGAGCTATGAGAAAGAGCAAGGATGATGAAAACTAATCTGATTGTTTAGAGTTTGGACTGGAGTGCTGAAGGCAGGAAAAAGAGAAAGGGAAGAAATATAGAAGGGTTGGTCAGAGTGTGCTGTAAAACTTCTCAAGGAAAATAAAATATTTCACCATCGTTCAGTTCAAGGTTATGGACAGACAATGTAGAAAAAATCTACAAATAAGAAAATTAATAATATAAAGTACTGAAAGTAAAAAATATTGCTGAGAAAGCTTCTATAGTACATGCAAATGAAAGGGCAACAAAACTCATACATCATCAGATTGTCGTTAACTTGGAAAGCAACTAGACACCTAAAAAATAATTGACTCTAATGTTGAGTATGCAAAGTTATATCACTACAAGTAATATCATAGTATATCAGGCTATTTAAAATATGGCCTAAATTTGGGAAATATAATAAACAATGTGATGATATTTTGCATCAGGAACTAACAAAAATACATTATACAAAATAGTCTCCTTTTAATATTGGTGATGACTAGTTTGAGGGCTTGCTATCCAGAAGGGTGAGTTATAGTGATATGATGGTTTGTAATAAATTACTCTGGTAGGGAAATGCCCTGGCATTTGGGGTCAAGCAGTTAATTCTCTACAAGTTTGAAAGCCATAATTTAGAGAGCAATGAGTGGGAAGAATGACAGCATTCTCAGAAGTAAATTCTGGAACTCAAATGCATTTCTACCTAGCTCCTGTTTGGATCTGTCCATAAATATTTAAAACTATTCTTTTTACACTAAAATCAAGATTATGAAATACTATCTAAGCTACCGACCACACAACATTCAGCTCTAGTCCTTGCAGAAGAAACAGAGCTTCAAAAACATGGGCACTGATTATTTATTGATTTACATACATTCAGTCACTGTGTAGTTTTTGTTGTGTGTACCTGATTAATATATATAATATAATATAATAATATAGGGTTGGCCAAAAAAGTTTGTTTCTTTTCCATAAGACAGCTCTAGTAGCGCCCAGTTGTCTTCAGCTTCATTGGAAACAACTTCATTATATTGCATTATGACAGCTGTCATTATCAGTATGCAATAAAAAAAATCAAAATTGGTGAATTTTTGTAGCCATTTTAATATTGAAGATGGAAGAAGATATGCAAAATTTTTGGTATATTATATTTTATTATTTTAAGAATGGTAAAAACACAACTGAAACACAAAAGAAAGACGTGTGCATTGTACAGAGAAGGTGCTGTGACAGATCGAATGTGTCATAAGTCATTTGCAAAGTTTCCTGCTAGAGATTTCTCACTGGATGATACTCCATAGTTGGGCAGATCAGATGAAGTTGATAGCGATCAAATTGAGACATTAATTGAGAACAATCAACATTATAACATGAGGGGCATAGCCACCATACTCAAATATCCAAATCAATAAAGTTATTGGTGAAAATGAAAAATGTGTTTTATTTTATGGAAAAAAACATATGGACATTTTAGCTGACCCAATATAATATAATAAATAATATAATTAATATAATGATATATGGTATAATATATATTTCATGTAAGAGCAGTAACCAGACTAATTTGCAAAAATTGGCATCACAGATATGAAATTAGAAGTTAATTTTATTTTGAAAGAATAATGAAAATAAATTGTCAAAGCTGATGTCTGTTTTGCATTACTGTTCATGTAGGTATCTGAACTTGGTGGTTATATGTAACTGATCATGACAGAAAAATATTTTACATTCATAAAAAATTTTGTAGTTTTTGTATTATAGGCACATATATGCATCATCAAAAGATCAGTCTATTTAATCCATAAGTACTAAAGAGTATGTAGAAGAGGAATTCTGAAAAATTTACTTACTGGACCTCAGTTTAAAGTCACCACACTCTACTTAAAAAGCCGTTATAAAATCATAATGAAGATTCCATTTAAATTAATCTTTCAGTTCTCTCCAACACAAGTATCTTGGTCTTCACAGAAACAGGAAATAATCCCGATATATAGCTTTTCTTATAATCAAGTTATACCATAAAATAATAGGCATGTTCAGATATAATCAATGGAAATTTGCTACTAGAGCCATATCATATTTGCCCTCATGTTTTCTTAATTTCAATATGCTCTGAGGCTTTCAGAAGTATCTTAAAATCTTTCTCTAAAGTGGGGACTAAAATAAATATGTACATTTTAAAAATAAAGAATATTCTAGGCTTGGGAGTATAATAAGCCAGGCTGACCATTCCTGTGTGTTATGCATCATTGAATTGGTTCCACCTTATTCCTACTTACATAAAAATTTTGCAGTTATTTATTTCTTAAAATATATTTTATTGATTATACTATTACAGGTGTCCAAATTTTCCCCCTTTGCACCCTCCACCTGGTACCCCCCCTTCCCTATAGTAATCCCCCCTTTAGTTTATGCCCATGGGTCATGCATGTAAAGTACTTTGGTTTCTCCATTTCCCATACTATTCTTAACCTCCCTTTGTCTATTTTGTACCTACCATTTATGCTTCTTATCCCCTGTACCTTTTCCCCAACTCACCCCTTTCCCCCTCCCAGATGATAACCTTCCAAAAGATCCCCATATCTATGATACTGTTACTGTTCTGGTTGTTTTCTTTGTTTTTTTAGATTCAGTTGTTGATAGTTGTGAATTTGTTGCCATTTTAATGTTCATAGTTTTTATCTTATTTTTCTTAAATGAGTTCCTTTAATTTTCATGTAATAATGGCTTGGTGATAATGAACTCCTTTAGCTTTACCTTGTCTGTGAAGCACTTTATCTGCCCTATGATTCTAAATGATAACTTTGCTGGACGGAGTAATCTAGGATGTAGGTCCTTGCTTTTCATCATTTTGAATACTTTTGCCAGTCCCTTCTTGCCTGCTAAGTTTCTTTTGAGAAATCAGCTGATAGTCTTATGGGAACTCCTTTGCAGGGAACTCTCTGCTTTTCTCTTGCCACTTTTAAGATTATCCCTTTATCTTTATCTTTCAGAATTTTAATTATGATGTGTCTTTGCATGTGGCCCTCTTTGGGTCTAACTTGTTTGGGACTCTCTGTGCTTCTTTAACTTGTATGTCTATTTCCTTCACCAAATTAGGGAAGTTTTCTTTCATTATTTTTTCAAATGAGTTTTCAATTTCTTGCTCTTCCTCTTCTCCTGGCATCCCTGATTCAGATGTTGGTACATTTGGAGATGTCTCATAGACTTTTTATACTATCCTCATTTTTTGGTATTCCAGTTTCTTCTTGCTGTTTTGGTTGAATGATTATTTCTTCTTTATGTTCCAAATTATTGATCTGAATTCCAACTTCCTCCTCTTCACTGTTGGTTCGCTGTATATTTTTCTTTATTTCTCTTAGTGTAAACTTCATTTCTTCCTTTATGTTATTGCTGTACACAATGAGTTCTTTGAGCATTCTGATCTCTGGTGTTTTGAACTCTGTATCTGATAGGTTGGTTATTTCCATTTCATTTAGTTCTTTTTCTGGGGTTTTATTCTGTCTTTTATTTGAGCCATGTTTCTTTGTCTTTTCAATTTGTCAGCCTCCCTGTTTCTGTGTGTTAGGTAGAGATGCTTTGACTCCTGTCTTAGTAGCATGGCCTATTATAGAAAAGGCACCTGTAAATTGTGTGGGGTGGAGCCTAAAGAAATTGCCAGGGTGAGACAACCCGCTTCACTGCTTTGTGGCTCTGTGTGTGGGGAGGGCTTGGAAATGAGACTGTGCAGCTGCCTGACTTCTGGAGGTTTGCCAGGCACTCTCCACATTTCTAGTCACTTCACCCATTCCCCTTACACAACTGAAACCATTCCAGCTTTTACCCTGGTGTTGAATCCCAGAATGGTTGAATTTGTGTATGTTCTAAGACCGTGAGGGCCCTTTAAATGGAATCTCCTGAAAATCAGACAGTTTCTTCCTCCACGGCAGCCCCCATTGATTTGTACAGCCAGAAGTTATGGGGATTTACCTTCCTGGAAATGGAACCCTGCGCTGTGTAATTTGGCCTGAGGCTGGGATCGCTCACTTCCAAGGTATCCCTTCTGATTTTTATCTACCACATGTGAATGTGAGACTACCTTTTCCAACACCACCACTGCCTCTCCATGCCACACCATGTCTCCTCCTCACCCCTCTGCCCATCTCTGCCTCTCTGCACCTCCTACCAGTCTGGATGAATGTGACTTCTTTAAATCCTTGGTGGTCAGACTTCCATGCAGTTCAATTTTCTGACAGGTATGGGTGTTACTTGTTTTTCGGTTTAGTTGTGATTCTCTCTGTGTTTGCTCAAGGAGGCAAAGAGTGTCTACCTATGCCTCCGTCTTGACCAGGAGTCAAATTTTGGATTTTAAAATCTAGGGAAATAACACATCATCTGACTCACTTTGTCAGACTAGGAACTTAATAGCATAAGAAGGAAACTTCTTTTCTTAATTTAGTTAAATCTCTTAGCAATTCATCATACCAGTAATGAATATATTGTGAAAAATGTCTATAAAAACACACACACTGAGTAATCCTTACATTTATAATATAACTAAATTATGTATTTCAGTAACTTTGTATTATAAAATAGTTTTTGGCTATATTTTGGAAAAGAAGTAGAAATTCTTTTATCTATATCAATTCGAACAGGTATTATGTACTTGTTCATTTTTGTTTAATACGACAATAATTCTTTGAGATACCACGTGAACCAAAACAAAACATGCAACCATAAGTAAATCCTTAAAGCATGCTTTCATGGAAATTAAGCTTATCAAGAAAATTTTAAATTATTTTATTTTATTTTACAAAGTACAGACTTCCTAAAGTAGACAGTAAAATCAGAAATTTTGTGTTTCTCTAAGAAAAAAAAAGATAAAATCAGCCTAAATCAAACCAACATTTTTAAAGAAATAATATATGAACAATAGAATCAAGTAAAAAAAAACTGATAAAAAGAGTATAAAAAGAAAGTTTGAAATCATAAAGAAATAGAAATGTGGAAAATAGATAAATAGGTTAATATGATTACCAAAAAAGTTGAAAGTTTGGTTTTATGACAATAATGCATGATGAATTTAATAGTGAAATTACATATTGATATATGTATATGTATATACACTCATACATATATATATACACACTCATACATATATATACTCATACATACTCATATATATATATATATTTCCCTTTTAGTAGGTACTAAAGTATGTAAAATAATTTATATGTTCCTCTCAAACACTGTGTCATTTATATCGTTTCCTCATATTTTTATTAGTGTAAAGATTAGGTATATTCTCACATGGTAATATGTAAGACTTGAATGAACATTTTTTATTCCACTCATCTCCTATCTACCAGAGTGATTTTCCTAAAATGCAAATATGACTAAATCATTCCCCTCATAAAGGCCATCGGATGCTCCATTGGTTTAGGACAAAAATCCACAGTATTCAACAAGGCAGAGAAGGCTTTTTATAATCTGATCCCTGCTCACATCTGCTAAGTTTATTTATTGTAACACAGAAAATATGCATATGCATATATATGCACATTTATCTGTTTCCACGGAGTATATTCTAACATTTACTACTCATTATACATATCCTTCTCTTTATAGCCCATGTAATGTATCTTTCAAACTTAAAAAATTATCTTGAAAATCAAATTTTTTGCAAGTTTGCCCACTGATTACAATGTAACTACCCTATTTGTTTGAATTATTCCTAATTCATATCCATGACCATGGTATTTTATGATTAATTTACTTTTCTCCAACCCCATAAAAAATAGTAATGATGTGTTGAATGTCTTATTATTCTAGTCCAGAAACTGCAGAGACACTCTAACATATGTGAAAAATGTAAATCTATATTTATTGAGCACCTCATTTTCTCTCCAAAATAATATGACTGGTTACTATCACCGTAATTTTACAGATGAAGGAAATATTTAATTAAGGTTACATAAGTAATTGGAGTTACTGAGAATTGCACTCAGTTTTTGACAATTCCAAAGTTCTCTTTATGTTACATCACATTGCTAAATTATGCAACTGGATACAATTTAGGAACTTATTTTACTCTTGATGCTATTGCTTTACTGGAAAATAGGCTTTCATAGGCAATATTAAGGCAATAATTCTTCCATATTTCTAAACTATATGCTGTTTGCAAAACCATGATACATCTTAGGTAAGGCAAAACCATAGTCATGGTTGGAGGCAGTAAATCAAGGTTGATCCAGTTATCTATCGTTTATTTATGATGAATGAGCTCTTTTTTCTTGGGTGTTTGAGCAAAGTTGTTTTACTCACCCACTGATGATTTATTTTGGTTGATCCACTTGTTTAATGAAGATTTATTACAGAGGATACACTATCCAGTGTTATTAAATATGTGTAGTTGGCTTGTCCAGAGGTTAGCAAGGAAAACAGATACACATGTACATCTTATCCCAACCTGAAATCACTGAAACTAAGTAAAAATAAAGTCAGTAAGGCCATATGGTGTGAAACTATAGGTGACCCTTTTGTAATATGGTATGTTTTCATTATTTTAAGACCGTGTGTCATAATATTATAAAATTATTAAAATATTTTAAATATTAATGAACAATGTTATTTTAAATTGAAATAGTGATGTTCTAATATACATTAATTCAGAAATTTATAAATAGATTTCATGTCTAATTATGTGATTTACCTTTGTTCAGTATGTAAACTGATGAATGGTTACAATGAACATACATATAAAATTATAAAAACATTTTATTTTCATTGTGTCTATTTTTTAAATAAATAGACACAATCGATTCATTCATATTATTGTCAACCATTTAACAAATTACTTTATATTTTCTTTTCCCCCCAAATCACACCTGCACAGTAGTCCCATTATTCATGGATTTGTTTTCCTCAGTTTCACTTACCCACAGTCAACTATGGCTCCAAAAAAAATAGTAAATGAAAAATTCCAGAAATAAACAATTCATAAGTTTTAAATTACACAATGTTCTGGATAGTGGGTTACAATTTCAAGTTGTCCAGGATTGTAAAGCCTGGGATGTGAATCATTCCTTTGCTCAGAGTCTCCACCCGGAATATGCTCCCTGCCCATTCCTCACTTAGTAGCCATCTCAGTTAGCACGTTGTAGTGCATGTGTTCAATGAACCCTTTTGTACATAGCAATGAAGCATTCAATTTTATTACAATATATTGTGATAATTTTTCTGTTTATTATTATTTGTTGTTAACCTTTTTCTGTGCCTAATTTATAACACTTTATAAAGTATATGATTGTTGAACCATTATGCTGGACACCTGAAACTAATAAAAAATAATATTAAATGTAAACTGAAATTGGAAAATAAAGTCATTTTTTAAGCAATTCATTTTTATTTTTTTTATTGTTGTTCAAGTACTATTGGCTCCATTTTCCCACCACCACTTTTTCCTGCCCCGCCCACCCCTACCTCCCACCCTGAATCCTTCCCCCTATTGGTTTTGTCCATGGGTCCTTTATACTTGTTCTCTGACAACCCTTCCCCTTCTTTTCCCCATTATTCCATATGATCTCACCTATAAGTGGAACCTAATCACAAAACAAACAACCAAGCAAAATAAAGAACAAACTGACAGTAACCAGAGGGGTGGTGGGAGGGGGATAATGGGGAAAATAAAGTTAAAAAAATTTATTGTAGGTATATTGGTATAAGAAAGTATATAATATATATGGTTTGGTAATAGCCACATTTAGGGCATCTATCCACGGATAAAATGAAGACTACTATATTTGCATTTTTATATTTATTTCTGTCTGATATACATATCTTCCATTTCGCCGTGTGAAATTTTACCCAACTTTTAAAGTGATCATTTTCCTTCCCAAATTGTCAGGTCACTTAGAATCCATTTTTGTTCCTTTCAAAGATAATCTTATTCTGAATATTTCCCTGATATAGTCAACCCTTTAAAGCCGAGGCAAATCCATTGATAACTACTGTAATAGTTGATTATTACCCACTAACAATGGTTGACAATCAGACATAGAAGCTTGTCAAGAAAGATATCACATGTATAGGGTCTAAAGGTACTAAAGAAATATACATATTATATATTATATATATAATATATAGTCTCTATTTATTGCCTTCACCTATTGGACCTTTTTATCTATCCTGTATCATGGGAGGACATTAACTAGACTTAGTACAAATTCTCCTCGGAGCACTGCTGTTCACTGCAGTTTATTATGGTTGACTAGATGACTGCAATTTAATCCATTGTTATAATTCTTTTCAAGGTTCCACTTATACTAACCTACCTTCACTTCCTATATCTATGTATATATCACTATTTATATCTATATCTATACCCACATTTTTACCTATCTATCAATCTTTAAATTTTTCTTGTAAAACATAGTATATAAACCTTCTCTTAGGTTTCAGGAGACTTTCAGGGTTTCTCAATATTGTTGTTGGTAAATGCAACAAAAAATCACACACTCCTTAAAATATTGTTTGTTCAATTTGTTCCAGTTTTTCTAAATTTTTAAATATTATATTTCTCCTTATTTATATATTTCTTTTAAATTTTCTATCATGGTTCACTGGAGGTCAATGTTGTCTTTTCAGCCTGTATTAAAAAAGTCAAGAGAGAAAGGAAATACATTAACCTCTGCTTTTACACTTTTTTATATGATGTATTTCTTTTAAATTAATAAGTATACTTAAAATTCTTTTTTGTTTGTTAGGAAAGTAAAAGAAAATATTTCTATTTGCATTTGTTGCAATTCTTTTGTGATCGTGCCGTTACTTCTCTGAACCCATGCTTTGAAGAAATACATAACTCAGAAGCCTTTTGTTTTCACCACAGTTCTCAGGCTTTCTTTTTATTATAAAGGTCCATTTTTCTTTTTAAAACTAATATACATTAATTTTTAGAATAGTTTTAGTCTTATATAAAAGTGGGAACTATAGTGAATTCCCTTACACACCAACTTCCACCTCCCACACAGCTTCCCCAACTATCAGCATCCTGCATCAGAGGTGCATTTGCTATAATCAATGAACCTTCATAGACACATTGAGATCACCCAAAATCCACGAGGGTTCACCCTTTATGTTGTACATCTTTGAGTTTTCACAAATGTATAATGACATGTACAACTACTACAGTATCATACAGGATAGTTTCATTGCCTTAAAGGTAACCTGTACCCCACCTATCCATCTCTTCTGCCCTCTCTTTGACCCCCTGATAACCACTATCTTCTTATTGCCTTTATAGTTTCCCTGTTCAGAATATCATATAGTTGGAATCACTTAATATGCAGCCTGTTCAGATTGACTTCTTTCAGTTATCAATATTCTTTCAATGTCTCTTCATGGTTTACCATGGCTTGATAATTCATATCTCTTTCTTATGTGTGTTTTTAAGACTTTTTTGAGTGGTTTTAGGTTTACTACAAAACTGAGGGGAAGGTACAAAGACTTCCCATATAAGCCCTATCCTGGTATTTTGTTACAATCAAGGAACCTACTTTGACACATTATAATCACCTTAATTAAAATTCTATTATCTTCTAGAGACACACTCATAGACATGCCCAGAAATAATGTGTTACCAGTTGTCTGGGCATCCACTAGTCCAGTGGAGTTGGCACATAAAATAACCATCACACATGTTTTAGGAAAACAGTACTTGTTTAGAATTTGGGACCTATGTAAATAAATTATGTTTTCTACCTATGAATGCGACCACCTGAGGTGTTAGCCAGCAAAACTGCATTCTCTTACATTCATGAGGAAAAGCCTTAACAGGTGAAGATAACTAAGCAGAGATATGAAAAGTAATTCTGGAATTTAATGATGTAACAATCTGGTTAACCTATTCTTGAAAACACACAACCCCCATATTTCTTATCATGTGAGATAATATTCAACTTTCTTGTTTGTTTGTTTGTTTACATGGCCTGGGAAAATGGGAACACCTGTAATAGTGTCAATAACAAAAATAAAGGAAAAAAAAGATTAGCAAGAATAGGTCATTTCATTGTATGAGTAAAAAATGAGTTTATTATATATTCATATAAACTCACATGTAGCACATGAATCCATAATACATGTCTTTAAGGCATATAAAACATTTTATATGCATGCATGTATATGATATGCATTAGAAGGTATTGGAGGTGATTTGGAAAAATAAACGCTAAATGAACAATAGAGAATATGTTTACAAAGTATAGTGAAGACTGGGATAGGGAGTTGTTCAAAGCTACCCTAATACTTTTCTCTCACTTAGAAAATATTTAAAGTACAGAACATATTGCCTAGTTGAATATCTCAGTTGGTTAGAGCGTTGTCCCAATACACTAAGGTTGTGGGTTTGATCCCCAGTCAGAACACCTACAAGGGTCAGCCAATGAGTGCAACAATAAGTGGAAAACAAATCAGTATTTCTCTCTCTCCTTTCCTCTCCCTCAAAAAGTAATAAGGAAAACTTGTATAAAATACAGAACATATTAATTAAAATGTTACAATTAATATTATATAAAATACAGAAAAATATTAAACATTGAATGTCAAAGAAAAATGGTTGTAAACTCTTATCTACAAAGATAAGCACTTTGTAGAGGATATGTGGGTAGCAGGCTGTACACTAGAGGATGTAGAGCACAGGGTAGGAAGACAATCTTCTTGGTGCCAGTGAAGCAAATGTTTCTAATCCCCTCCATAGAGATTTGACATCCTCTGTCTGATTTATGAAGGGCAAAGACTGACTGACTCTCAATAATCCACCAACCTCTGCTCATCCTTAGCCTTTTGACATTCCAGCTTAAAATACCCTAGGCTATATTTATCTTTAATAGTTGTAAAGTTCAGTGATAACATGAGACACAAATTAGTTAAATAATGATTTAGGTACCATTTAGTACACTAAAGCAGCAATTTACCAAATGGTACCCTGGAGATATAAAAAATTAATCCATTTTTTAGAAGTATCTAAATTAGTCCCAGGGTATAGTTAACACACTGTGCGTCTGTATTTTAATGTTTCTATAAATTGCGGAAGGAACCTGGCTGGTGTGGCTCAGTTGGTTGGTGCATTATCTCTTACACCAAAGGGTTGGGGTTTCATTCCTGGTCAGGGCACATATCTAGTTTGTGGGTTCACTCCCTGGTTGGGGTACATATGGGAGGCAGCTGATCAATGTTTCTTTCTCACATCAATGTTTCTCTCTCTCTCTCTGAAATTAATAAACATATTTTTTTTAATTGTGGGAGTTGCCTAATCTAGTGTGGCTCAGTGGGTTGGGTGTTGTCCCACAGTCTCAAAGGTCACTGGGTGGATTCCTGATCAGGGTACATGCCGGGGTTGTGGGCCAGGTCCCCAGTAGGGGCATGTGAGAGGTAACCAGCTGATGTTTCTCTCACACATGAGTGTTTCTCTCCCTCTCTTTTTTCCTCCCTTCTCCTCTCTTTAAAAATAGAAAGAAAGAAAGAAAGAAAGAAAGAAAGAAAGAAAGAAAGAAAGAAAGAAAGAAAGAAAGAAAGAAAGAAAGAAAGAAAGAAAGAAAGAAAGAAAGGAAGGAAGGAAGGAAGGAAGGAAGGAAGGAAGGAAGAAAGAAAGGAAGGAAGGAAGGAAGGAAGGAAGGAGTTAATTTTTGGTAACAAATTCAGTATGAAGAACTTTTGTTATTATATTTTTGTTTGAATTTCACTTTTAAATATTAATTTTTAATGTTTTATTATGACCTTATTGGTTGACATATTTATTTCAAGCTAATTATTTGTTAATACTATCTGAGTTGTGGGCAAAATAATGAATATCACTAGCCTCATGCTTATGATACTATCTTACACACTAGATCGAATCTTTACGACTCAATTAAGAAACCTAATTTTAAATTGTCTAATGAAATACAAATTCTGTCGCAACTTCTTTTTGGAAACTGCAAGTTTATTGATTGAAATCTGCATGCTTCAAGTGGCTTGATTTGTGTTCATCAAGGACACAGTCTTCTCAGGATAAAATAAGGGAAATATAATTTTAAAACATATTAATAATGAAAGAGGTGGGCATAATTACTTACATAATCCAAATTAAGGTAATTCTTATATTCAACAACACTTTTGTATATTTAATGATATAGTGACGCATTATTTTGAATTTAAAATTTTCTTCGTGTTACAATTACCCCATCTGCAACTGGGGAAAAAAACCAAAGATATACAGAGGTTCTATAAAATATCAGTAGTCTACAATGTAAATTTTTATAATAGCTTCAATTTTTATACACGTTCTTTGTAAAACAGTTCTGAGGTGGGTTCACTTCTTTTTCAACAATGTATTCTCCACGTCAGAGACATCAACTCCCCAGCCTGCTGGACTGCGTTGAGAATTTTAGACTTGCCAGGTTCCACAACAGTGTGAGCCAATTCTTTTAAATAATTCTCCCTCTCTCTCTCATGCACATGCACACATATGTGTTTATATGTATATGAGAGATATCTCACATGTATTATATATATGTCATGTGTGTGTATGTACACATGTTCTGTTTTGCTGAAGATTTTCTGACTAATACATAACCTTCTACTGCAGATATTTCTAAAATTTTAAAATCAAATTTAAACTCCTTATCATGACAAATATAACTTTTAATTTTCTTTCTCATATGTCTAACTTTGTGCCTATTCTTTCATCATACATGTTTAATAGTACCAAAGCAAATATTTTGTCATATCTTGAAATCTTCTGATTTTGTATTTCATTGTTGGTTCACCTTGTTCATTTATTTGTTTTGTCATTCATTAATATTTATAAAACATAGCTTTGGGGAGCTACTATTTTCTAGAAACTGAACTAACCTCAATGCTTGGAAAAGTAAGCTACTCACTTGCTATTCACATGCCAGATAGAAGGAATATATCCTATGACTTCTGGTCAAACTTGCACCATAGAATATGACCACTAGCCACATGTCCCTAATAATCACTTGAAGTGTGTCCACTCTGAACTGAGATGTGCTGTAATAGTAAAGTACAGTGAAATAGCAAAATAGTAAGGAAGTTTTTTCTTCCTTAAGACATTTTCGTAAGTTGTCCTGCTTTTTTAAAAAATTATTTTAAAAGTAAAAATTGAGCAGTAATTTTTTTTCTCAATTCAAGTAATATATACCTAACCCTGAATAGAGAAGTTTGAGAAGCTTGAGAAGTTTGGAGCTAACTAATATTAATAAAAAGTAATTTGAATAAAAAATGCATTGGACAGTGTTCCAACATACCTTCTATTCTTGAGTTTTGTGCCTCTTTCACTGTTTTATTTTATCTCTAAATATTAGGGATCAATAATTCTGGGTTCATTTGTATTTGAAATTTTCTCTCAGCTTTTATTTGCTATAATTTCTGTTTGCTTAAAACAGCCTGTCCCAACTACTGCAGAAAAAGTGGCATGCTGCATGTTGAAAAATGCTATTTTTTTCCTGATAATCAGTTACTCCAGTGGTGGAAATAGCCTGCCTCTCCTAGATCATGTCCAACTCACAGCTCCAGGGTCTGGATGAAAACACTTATATTGTCTGTTATTGCCAACACCGAAGGGGGTGAGGATGAAGTGTTATCAGGTTTGAATGCTCTTCCCAATGAATAATCCTGGAATGTGATCGTATATGTGGATTCTAAGCTTGAAGCATACTCATGGTTACCTGCAGTCAATTTCTTCTTTAGCTTCTTCTAGTCTTATTTCTATAAAAGTTATTTCCATCAGTCTTCCATCCATAGGAAATATTCAAAACTATGGTTTCCTGATGACATTTATCACTTTCCTGGTGTTATAAAAGACTTATTCATTTTGAAATACATTTTTCTCTTTTCTTGCTAATGAAATCTGGGATAGAAGAGAGATAATGTCTTTTTACCCATGTTGAAATGTTAATCAATCATTTAAGGTATTGCATTTTTATTTCCTAAAATACAAATTAAAAATCTTCTAACTATTTAAAATCTTTCATTAACTGCTTATAAACCATAGAAAAATAATCAGATTTTTTAAAACACATTGGACAATAACCTTCATGATTTTTCCCACTTCACCCTAAACTCATCAGCCTCAACTCTCCATCTTGTTAGTCACAGTGGACTACATGGTTTATAATTCTTGAAATCGGTATGTTCCTTCTCATCTTTCACAACAGCATTTATTGCCTGCTCTTTGCCTAGCTTAAATTCCCCCAAGCTTTATGACATAACCATAATGTCATTCTGACATTATGAATGCTTTGACTCCTCTCTTAACCTAACGAGATGCCTTCTCTGTACAATTTTAACATCTTAGGCATGTATTGACTTCAAAGCTTTTTATTACATTTTGTTGTAATTTTTCATATGAATGTCTCCTTGCTAGAATATTAGCTTCTTAAACAAAGACTATATCTCAGCTGTCTTCATAATTTCAGTGCCTAGAGTGTCTCAATATGTACGCTAAAACATTGCAGAATAATTCAATAAACTATGACAGTCATGACATATTACATATAGTTTAATATCAACACAGGAGGATATAATAACAAAATGATATAGTAACAATTGATTTCAGAAACACTGTATCGTACTACAGTTAATCACAAGAACTTCCTTATAGGCCAGACTCCACTTTCTGGTCTTGTTAGTAAAGAAAGAAAATAACTTTTGATTATACCTTAAAAATATAATATAGTCACTCTAAGGAGTTATATTCAGCAATTAAAATTGCCTAGACATCTTTTAGTTGTGTTTATGTTTCTTAAACCGTAGTCGTCTTAAAGCTCTTCCCTGGAATATCTTCGAATACTTTACATGTGCCTTGTTAAGAGCAATAGACAATCATCAACCTCATATATAAGGTTTAAAATATTGTCCAATAAAATAAATCAGTTTTATCACTGGTAAAGATTATGTTTTACATTTTCTAAATGGATATATATAATTTCCCAATCAACTATATTTTTAATTTTTATCTAAAAATGTATTTTTTTATTCTTATTGAAAGTTTCAATTTCTCATCTCCCAACTAACCTCTTATAAAAGGAAATATATCTACTTATTTATTAATTAATATTAATTTATTATGAAAATAAGAACTTTAATAGCAATCATCAACACTTTTAAAGTTGATAGAAAAGGCAAAATATGCTTGGATTTTTAAGGGCAACAGTTCTTAAAATATGAACATTTCAGAGACCGTACATTACTATTATACAGGAGTCATTCCTCAGATCTATGGATAAAGTTTAAATTTCTAAGGTACATAAATTAATTAAGCAATTGTTTGGCATTATCATGGTCAGCATTAGACTTTGTTATAGGTTTCACAGTACATGTATTTTAGATTTCACTGGCATTCATCAATAAAAAATAATCATCTCAATATTTTTCAATCATTTTCATAATAAGCCCATGATATAAAATTAACTTATTTAATTCATTTGTCAAGTTTTAAAGGTCAGTTCAAATAAGTATCATAATGGTAAATGAGATCTTAATTTCAGATATAATTGGTGACAGATTATTAGAAACGGGGTTGTAAATAATAAACTTTTCAAGGTGTACTCATGTATAAACTACTTTATGTGGTTTTATGCTGACATAAATATCATTGTCATGATAGTTTTTTTCTTTACATATTTTTCCAATTATTACATGCTCATTCTTACTCATAGCTTTGTTGTAAAGTTTACTACAGTTACAGCAGAAATCCTTGACACAACGATCAGGAAAGAAAATCTGACACTGATGTTAGTGAATTTCAATGAAGCATGGAGAGCCACTTCTACTCTGCTGGGTGCTGGATCTCAGTGTTGGGAAAATAATTTTGTCCATAACACACAAGATGACATTAGCAGCTCTATTTTCTGTGCCCAGTTATGCTGTAAGTGCTTTCATTGTCAATTAATCATTATAATAATATTCAATTATAAAGTAAGATTTGAAGTAACTGTTCAAAGAAACAAATTAATTTGCACAGAGTTAGAGAGCTAAGTAAATGATAGAGTCAAGGATTTTAAAAAGCCAGGGAGAAATTGTGTTATTTTACCTTTAAGCCATATTCTCCCTGCAATCTACAGATCATGTAGGTTGAGTTAATAAAAAGAAGACAAATAGTAAAAAAAAAATCTTTATTTACATTTCTTCTTACTATCTAATTAAAAAACTGAATAAAAACAAATAACCACAATAATATTAGATTAGTTGAAATTTGGAAGATAAGCTAGTAGAAAGATATTTTAAAATAAATTTATTTTAAATAACTAAAATTTATTTCTTCAATAAATAAAAATATCACAGAATCAATATAAGCCTGTTTCTTGTTCAGGGATGTGAAAGATAAAATGATATTTAAAATTCATTTAACCTCCCTAAGAGAATTAACAAATATGTCTATATTTACATTATAATGAGTTGTCATTTTATGTCAGAATATGAATTATAATTGTGATCTGAAATTATTGAATAAAACATAGAAATGTTTATTGTATTGTCCTCAAGTAATGTTTTTATCTCACCGAGCTCCCCATAGAACTAAAGATTTATTTCCTTCTTCTAGACCAATGCTTTTCAAAGTTATACATGGGATAGCATAAGTATTATAATATGCAATGGATGTGTGTACGCTGGGGTAACCTGGCAAAAATTTTGAGGTATTTACATGTAGTTTAGTGAGAAAATATATTTTGTTTACTGCTATATTAATAGAGAGAGACAAGTGAAATACAATCTGTTGAATGTGTTAAATATTCAATCAGTATACAATTACCAAAACCATCATTTTAGAAATAATAGTATTTACGTATTTTACTGATTACAAATCTTCCTTTCATTTATGCTTGAAATGTCTTCCAAATCTTGATAATCTCTCTCAATAATACACTTTTTAAAAAGCAATATTTTAAGTAGCAAATAGAAGAAAAATTATAAATAAAATGGCAATAATGAATTATCATTACTCTTACTTCCCAAGGGAAAATCCCTCCTCTGAACTTCATCAGGATATATTAACCTATTTTCTATTCTTGAATATTTCACTTCATTTTAATGTCAGTCAAGAAAATATATTTTCACAATTAATATCATTCAAATAAATTTCAAATTGAGAAAATTCACTTTATTTCCAATTCCCTTTTAACTGAAACTTCAGGTAAAACTCTACCTTTGATTATTGACCCATTACGCTGTAAAACAAAGAGAAGAAAAGAAATAAGCAGTGTTTTGGTGAAGCACTCCTGTTTTGATTATGAAGAGGCACATGGCTGATCACATTGTTTTCACAGCGTTTAATATATAGTTCAAATCTACAAGTAAAGTTGTTATAAGGGAGCTTCTCTCTCCTTTTATATTGACCTGTCATAGCAACTCAATTGTACAAACACACACACACACATTTATCTAGCTTTTCCCTAAATTTACCTAGTTTTTGTAATATCTTATTCATTTTCTATTTATTAATATATTATTATGAAAAATTTATTCACAGTAATTTAAGAAATAATATGGAGGAAAGCACAGTTCTTCCTTCTATTTAATAAATCTGTTAATAGTTATTAATTGAGCAGCATGTAATAATAACTATATATTCTCCAATCTGCAAGGAAAAATTATGGGTTTTCTAAACTTTGGTGTAATGTTCACTCTCTCATGGACATGTCATGGATACATGAACTAATATTGTCATGTGAAAGTGGCACCATTTCTATGTCCATCAGTCTTTTTGGTCCCAAACTTAACAATGATGATTTTATTATTGTCATTATTGACTTATACCATGGGATATTCTAAAAATGCAAACCAATCAAAGTTTAACTAGAATTGACCAATATTAGACGTGTTAAATTGGAAATGCAAATATTCACATTTTTAGTTTCACAAAATTTCTTTCAACTTTCTAAATTTCATAAACATGAAATCATTTTCTAGAAAATATAAAATCTAATAAAGCAAAAAGTAAACAAATTCAGAACAAAGCTAGAAAAAATGAACAAAACTAGAAAAATGAATTAAGAGCTTAAAGGTCTCTTTAAATTTTGACTGGTAAAATCAAAGGAAATTAGATTTATATAAAAACATACCAACTTTGTAATCTTACAATCTTTCATCTGATTACATTGCATTGTACCTTCAGGAAAGATCATTTCCAGTTTAGCCCCTATTAAATTTCAGAGCATTCAATTCTTTTTAATGCCATTATTGTTTTCTCTTCTTATGACTTCATGCTTTTTTTTTCATGCCCTCCATTTATAAAAAGGTTTCTATTGTTATATAAATGTAGAATATTATTAAATGGATAAAGAATTGGAAAAGATTACCTCATGTCCCCTTAACTATTTCCCTTAACAAAATGACTTTATTTTTTAGATTCTCTAAATCTATAGCTATATGGAAATTGTAAAAGATCTCTTCCTCCCTAAGAATGAATGAAATTGCTAGAGCAGGAAACAGATGTCAAAATGAATTTACATCAAAATAGTGGAAAGAAGCCTAAAATGTACTCTACTACACAGATATGCAAGGGATTTTTAATTGTTTTTTTCTGTGTAACATCAGTATGAGGAGGAGCGGGACAGGGGATTACAGTTGATGTGATCTGAGGCACCAAAAGAGAGGGAATTAATTGTACTGGTGGATCAAGAAACATGTGCTGTCTCCCATGTACTCTGGTCTCTCCAGGTGTCTCATTTACCTGATCACTGAACATGTTTCTGCAATGTGCTACAGTCTGTATCTTGGAAATTCCTGGTTCTCGATGCCCTTAAACAGAGTCCAAGAAATAAAATCCCTCAGTTTACAACTTCTTCCTCATTTTAGTCATCTCTCTTCCTTACTTCCTTGGGAATTTAGCTTAGAAAGAGGAACACTCAATATATTTCTGATTACCTACAGCAGTCTGTATTTTCCCACACGTCCCCAGCCTGGAAAACAAGCTTTCCTTTTTCTTATTTTTGGTAGTCACTTTGTGGCCCGGCAAATGTGAAAAGGATATAGGTTATAGAAAGTCGTGATAATTTTTCTAATGTATATTTTGGTAAAAAAAGACATTTTAGAACTGCATGTGTATTGACATGAAAATAAAGTACAGAAGGATTGCTCCAATGTTTTCTTTTTCCCTGACAATGGAGTGAATGGTTGTGCCAGTTGACTGGGAGTGAGGCTGAATTGAAGACATATTATGACCCATATGCCTCTTTGACACTCAAGTGGAGATATCAACTTACATAGCTAGATCTTGAAAGAACTACAAGAGCTTCTAAAGTTATTTTTCTCTTAAGAAAGCCTTAGACATTTAATGGAAACTCGATTATTGACCTCAATTCTCATCTTAACACTTAGCAGCACAGTGTAATTTTTTGAAAACTGAGTATGAAAACTATTTTCTTTTTATTGGTAATTTATTTTCATAAAAGGCTTACAAAACAGTTCCAGGAAAAAAAGACCTATATTTTTAAGGAGAAATATGTTTTTAGATACATTGTTTTAGATATGTCTTTATAGTGGTTGTCACAGGAATGTCAAGGGAAAGGAGGGTAAGCATATTTAGAATCGTCTAGTTTTGAATAATTTCATTGGTCCCAAGGTGAAAAGGCTGTCATGAGTTTCTGGTGCCTACCTGGCCCTGGGGTGAGAGTAGAGCAGGAGACAATGACTTAGCTGCCAGAGCTCCATAGGGAGGTAGTTGGTTAGTATGAGCTCTTATTTGGTTGGTTTGATAGGAAAGGCACACTGCCAGGAGAATCCTTTGCTGTCTCCTGGAATTAGCTAGCCCTCTCCAAGGCAGTTTCTCTAGGATCAGCAAAGCCTCACATGTCAAAGCATGATCGAATAGAGAAAATTTAAAAATATATGCAATTGGCAAAATGTTTATATGTATACATATTATATGTACATAACATATTATATATGTATTTAAGGAGGCCACAGAACATACAGATATGAACCTGAAGATTTATCTTCTCTTTTTTAGTGGTGTTCAAGTACAGTTGTCTCCATTTTCCCCCACTTCCTGCCCATCCCCACCCCCCACCCTTGATCCTACACCCTTTTGGCTTTGTCCATGTGTCTTTTATACATATACCTTGAAGACCTCTCCCCTTCTTTTTCTCCATTATCCCCCTCTTGCCTCCCCTCTGGTTACTAGCAGTTTGTTTTTTATTTCAATGTCTCTGGTTATATTTTGCTTGCTTGTTTTGTGATTAGGTTCCACTTATAGGTGAGATCATATGGTATATTTCTTTCACCATCTGGCTTATTTCACTTAGCATGATACTGTCCAGTTCCATCCATGCTGTCTTGAAGGGTAGGGCCTCCTTCTTTCTTTCTGCTGTGTAGCATTCCATTGTGTAAATGTACCACACTTTTCTGATCCACTCATTTGCTAATGGGCGCTTAGGTTGCTCCCAGCACTTGGCTATTGTAAATTGTGCTGCTGTGAACATTGGGGTGCATAGGTCCTTTTGAACTGGTGTTTCAGGATTCTTAGGATATAATCCCAGCAGTAGAATTGCTGGGTCAAAAGGCAATTTTTAGATTTCAGTTTCATTTTTAGATTTCTGAGGAAATTCCATACTGTTTTACACAGTGGCTGTACCAGTCTGCATTCCCACCAACAGTGCACTAAGGTTCCTTTTTCTCCACAGCCTCTCCAGCACTTCTTGTTTCTAATCAAAATAAACTTTCTTAGAACAAAATTTTTAAAAGTCTTCCTGAACATCAGTTGTCACAGGGAGGCATTCAAAATAATCTCTTTGATTAATTAATAGCAGAAATACCATAAGCATTTCAATGTAGCCACCTATCTAATTATATCTCTTTTATGTCTATAAAATTATTATGCAACCTTTGAAGTATATAAAAAAAATTGATGAGACAATCAACAACCAGATAATCACAATGATAACAGGGGCTTGAAACAACACATGTCCAGTTCTCACTCACATTGTTCTCCAGAACTCCAGAATCTGTGAGGCTTTTCAGCTTTGCTCTGTGTAACTTCGACTTTCTGAAATGAAAGCAAAAGGACCAACCCCAGAGTCTTGGTGAAATAGCAAGACGGTTGTTAAAGTTTTTGCTCCGAATTGGAAGACTGTCGCTTTTGCTCTCAGTTCCTTGGCCGAAACAACAAATCACAGACAGACATAGACATTAATGTACCAAAGCAATGCACTCATCCCACACAAAGGAAATGAAGTCACGTGCAGCAGTCGGGACTCCATACGTGTATATGGACCCAGGCCACGCATGATTATTGAGGACAATATTGAAGTCCAACAATGCAGTCAATCGGTGTAAATATCTATTTAATTGCTTTATGCTTCATTTCCCATTTAATAGTGAATGTTATCATTAACATCCTATTATATGTTACTTTGTGGGCCTGTTTCAGAATTTTACTTGGTTCTATACCCAGGGATAGAATTTCGTTGTCTGATTTTGATCAAGTAATCTGATTTCAAACTCTGAATGACAGGGCACAATGTTTCCTCTTCCCCACTTTTCTGTAGGCTTTTCCAACTTTCTGAAATTTTATAATGTAATAGTGTGAAGTGGTATGTCACATTTTTAAGCTGTTCCTAACATTGTCAGTTTTGTTATGGTTTTCTTGTCCTTTGTCCTCTAGTTATCAGAATTTCTCATATATTATGGATGTTCAACATTGTCACTTTTAGACACTATAATTATTTCTTCAAATGTCATCTGTTAACTTTGTCATCCATAATCATATCTCTTACCTCACCCTCACTTTCAGTCAGCCACTGAGTACTTTTCACTGTGTTGCACCAGGCCTCTCAAATCCATCTGCTTTCATTTACCCCCTCTGCCTATATTTTAATTTTGTTGAGTGCCATTTACTACCGAGCTTTTTACATTTTCCCCATTCATATATCCATATATGCAATTAAAGTATCGGTCCTGTAATAAATCATAATAATTTGTTTAATGTTTACTATTTATCAAACAGTATTTTAAGTTCTCTACATATATTTACTAACATAATCTTCAAAACAGTTCTGTGAAATATGTGCCACTATAA
Source organism: Mormoops blainvillei (assembly GCA_004026545.1). NCBI lineage: Eukaryota > Metazoa > Chordata > Mammalia > Chiroptera > Mormoopidae > Mormoops > Mormoops blainvillei. The sequence continues at coordinate 60,114 of PVJD01002564.1, read as the reverse complement.
CTATCATTTATATCTCAGCTGTGTAAACCACATCTGAGGGGCAGTAAAGTGATTAAGACTAAGGGCATCAACACCATTCTGCTAGATCCCACTAGTTATGGTTTGTATACTGTCTCTCAAGTGAAATTCCTAAATGTGACATCCTATAAGTGGAAAAGGAATCATGTTTTGGCATTATTGACAAGGAGTTCCAAATCTCAGGTTTGCCTCTTGTACTCTAGCCTTAATCTTTTGTATTTCTTATTTCTGAAAATCTATGTTGAGGGATGCTTTCTATTGGCCCCATATTTCGTGCTTTTCTTTTTCTCGAATTTTCTCATTCTTCCCATATTCATCTGGCTAATGAATATTTAACATTCAGACATGAAAGAAGTCACTTCCTCTGGAAGACCTTGATATATATACAGGGGGTGCTCCTCTTATATATCTTTATAGTATCTTTGGGTTGTTGTACCATAGAATGGATTTAACTTGATTTTAATTACCTGACTACCTTCCTGTCTAATACAGTAAGCTTTAAACCTTGCAAGGACAAAGATCTTATTTTATTTTTCACCTGTTATCCACAAACACCAGCCTATCACTTAATAAGCTCTCAAGAAATTACTGTGGAAAGAAAAACAAAGAAAAAAAGGGAGGATGGAAAGAAGGGAAAACATATTTAATCAAAACCAATTTTTAAAGTTACAGAAGTGATTTGAATAATTCTATGAATGCATTTCCTTGTGGGAAACAGGGATCTTAAAACAATGACAAAACTAGTAACATACACAAGAAAAGAAAATGAGTAGATGCCAGGTAAGAGTAGGAAAAGAGCATGCTGCTGAAACAGACTTTCTACAGGAGAGTGCAGGCCAGGGTCTAGTAGAAGCATAAATTGTGTCTTTCATGTTCTGTTTGCCCTAGTTAGAAGACATCTGTCAAGTGTGAACTAGCCAAAGGACATCAACATATGCCATTTTCAAACGAGGCGTAGACTGCCAGATCAGCCCTGGTTGCTTGCCCTGGCCAGCGTTTTGGGAAACACACACTTGTTTCTGTTTAGAGTTGCCGGTCTCCAGGCGGCTACGAGCCAGGCTGAACAGATTCCACCTGGATCTCCGTGCTGCATCACTTCCCGTCATATGTCAGGGCTTCTTACCGTTTTCTAACATCTCTACCAACAGCAGAGTGAGAAATAACAGGAATAACACAAGTTATGCTGGTCATTCTTTATTATCTTCCTGTTACTTTAAAACAAAACAACGATATTCAAAATGGCATGATTTTTTCTCCAAGACTGACATAAATCCGGTGATGATAGGAAAGATATTTTTTTGTCAATTGGCTCAAAAAGAATAAATATGCTGCAAATGCTAATGAGGGAAAGAAACAAAGGAAACTAGATCCACTGGCCTCGCATTCAGCAGCTAACAGTTTCCTAACAGCCAAGAATCTCTTGCTTTCTCTGGATATAAAATGAAATAATTGTTCACAAAAGCAAATGTTCCAGCCACTTGTTTAAAATGTGATTTTTTTTTCATACAATTTCACACACAGTGTTAACCTATTTGTTTTTTCTGATTTATTGACGTATAATTGATACACAATATTATGTAAATGTAAGGTGTACAATGCAATGATTTATGTATATATTGCCTAATGATTACCACAATAAGGTTAGATACCCACAACCTTCCATAGTTACAATATTTTTTATGTGTTTGTGGTGAAAACTTTTAAAATACGCTCTCTTAATAACTTTAAAATATATAATATAAGATTATTAACTATAGTCCTCATGCTGTATATTACATACCCAGAAACTATTTTATAACTGGAAATTTGTACCCTTGGGGTGGGGGTAATTTTTAGAACACCATTGGGAAGTCTTGCTAATTATGTGTAATTTTTTAAGTCCTTATAGAAATTAACTTATAATTACTCTCGAGATGGTGGAGCTCATTCTGTTGGCCAATGCTTTTGTGATATAAATCAAAACCACTAGAATAAAACCACATGAAAGGAAACGCATTCAGTGCAAATGAATAGTTCAATTTGAGGTTGAAAAGCTCATAATTATCTTGATAGATCAAACTTCTTTCTACTTAACATGCATTCTGATTAAATCAAAATATAGTCACAACTCAATGCATTCTATATCCAAATAATGTGTCAATATTCAACTGAAAAACTATATGAAGTTTTGAAGAGAAAATATAATTCTGTAGTATTTTAACAAATCCAATCACAAACTATTAAGAAATACAAATAAAAAATTTTATTTTGTAGAGGAAGTATCTCCATAAAAATAATAAAAGTAACCAAAATATATGATAATAAATTAGAATATATAAAAATCACAATCCTTCACTATATTTAAATATTGACCTTGTTCTAAAATGCAGAGGCAAATATGTATATCCATGTGTGTACATGTGTATATTTTTCCCCTAATTTTTACCAAATGGGTCATCATATCCAGATACTTTGAGGATTTTTAGAATCAGACTTTTTTACCTGAGGCCCTCAAATGTTACCATGGCCTTCTTAGAGTACAGATATGCGGAGACTAGTGATATATATCATTCTGACACACTTCTTTTTTTTTTAAACTTTGAATGCAGTGATCCTCAAGCCCATCTTGAATTCATTTTCCTGAACCTTTAGTCCTCAATACATTAAATCATTCAAGAGTAACAACCAGTTACATGGTGGCAAGGTGATTATATTGGACTCTTTCTTTCTTGAAAAGAGAAGAAATGATTCTCATTTACCTAGATTGTCATTCGTTCTCCTTGACTGTTCACATCGTTTTTGCCAATGCCACTCTCTGAGGGCTTTAAGTCATGGGATCACACACAACTGAGCCTCAGACCACAGAATCACTTCACAGTGAAGGTAAAACAATGAAGGCTACCTGATCATCTGTAAGCAGCCAGTGGATCTTTGAGATGGCCTATTAAAGGCTCAGAAACAGTATCATCTTAATGAGTATACAATTTGGAGATGGGGTACCCTGGTATGTGTGTTAAACCAATAACTATTCATTCTGCATCTGCCTTGTTTCCACTAAAATACACAAGCCTGGGATCCAAAAAGGAGAAATAGGAATGTCCTTCTCTTCATCATTTCCACTGATCCATTTGGGGAACTTGGGGCTTCCGTCTATGCAATTGTGGAGTTTGGGGGATTAGAGAAGCTACTTCCCGGAGGCAGAATACTTTCTCCAGAGAACACAGCAAGAACTTCAGAACAAAAACCTGCAATTTTTGTATCTTCATGGTCAGCTCTTTGTGCTCATAGGCCAGAAGCCAAAGAAAAGATTTCTTATCTTAGAAGAGTTAATAAAACATTATCCACTTGATATGCTAAGGTTGCTGCTGCATAATGATAGCATTGAAAAGGCAGTCTAGAATGCAAGGACTTTTGGCATCTTTTACTTGCACTTCCTTTCCTTGTAAAAAGAGTGCGTGGGCATGTGAAGTAACACAGAGCAGTAAAAACAAGTGTGGGGAACTCAGGATCAGGCCTTTCCACGGCCTCAGAGAACACATAGCTGACTGGTCAACAAACATGAGGAACAAGGAAAACAAAACGAGTCTGTAAATGGATACCCCAGACTTTTCATGACCCCTGTGTTTCAAGGCTCCTGTGTTTATCAAAAAAAATGCAGATTTTTTACACGCTACACTCCCTCCCTAACCGTATAAGTAGCACCAAGGCTGGAGGCTGGGGGTGGTCACTCTCACACCCATCCACTACCATGGGTGAACTACCCTGCAACGTGAGTAATAATCAGCAGGTCCACACCTGCTGGTCCTCTGGGTGGTTTTTTCTGCCACGTCATGAACATAAAGGCACCTTCCAGGTTTGGAGCTCCTGCTTTACAACAGGGTAAGCAGGAAATCAGATTCCTAAGGGATTAGGGCCCAAATCACCTCACCAGACAATGTACCTAAGCTAGTAAGTAGAATGGTAGCCAGGAGAAATGGGATTTTAAAATAGGAGAGGAGAAGAATTATGAATACAAGATATGGTTTTGGGATCAGCTACAGTTCTAAGAATAGCTTTTCTCATCATCTTTCCCATCTAAGGTCTTTTAGAGGTTGATGGTCTCACCTGGAAGTGCGAGGACAGATTGCGTCCCCATGTTGGGGACTCAGTGTGGAACATGAGTGGAACAGGATAACACGAGGGATGCTGTAGCATGAACAACTGATGTCCGACAGCCCACTCTAGTTTACGGGTAATTACAGCAGATTTTCCCCAACACATGAACAGCTTCCCATCTTAAGAGCATGTTTCTGTTCATCTTCCTGAGAGCTTTTTGAACTGAGAGATTCTTTAACAGCAAGTGGGTACTAACCCAGAGTGAGGGGCAGTTAGAGCCCCAGGTTCCTTAAAGAGCTCCAGCCCATTTTCCCATAGCGTTAATGTGCACATTAAGGCACTGTTGTCTTCTTTCCCTTCCTTCTCCCACCCTCTTCATTTCCTTATGAGTGCTGTCTGGGAACACTTCCCAAATAATTTTTCTATATTTCTCTACCTCAGGGTCTTTTTTAAGGAGAAGTAAAAGAAATGGGTAATAATATTTAACTACACTTTAATGAATGCCCAGGGCCCCTTTAAGAGCTGGTGCAGCCACTTCCCAGCTACCATCTAACATTGATTTCTAACAACTTGCTTTTCTTCCAACAGTTGAGAGAGAGCTTCCTCGCACCCACCCTAGACCTCAGCAAATGACCTGGCTTCAATGTAGGACAAACTCTGCTGTATAATTTGTGTTCTAGAGCCTCTTTGTGGTATCAGACGGGACCTAGTCTTCAGAGGAGACAGACACATGCTTGCTTGCTTAGCATTTCCCATGCTACGTTATCCCTCACGCTCTCTGCAGGGTACTCTCTCAAAAATCACCTAAATGGATAGAAAACAAATATTTCTGTCATGGTATTCACATCCAGAGGAGCTGACCTAAAACATATACCATTTTAGCTGGCCAAAGCCCTTACATGTGTGGGAATGCCAGGTACCAGACAGAGACTCCCTGGGCAGGAAGGAGGATAAAGCTCGCAAGGGAATCAAGGGCAGTTAGAAATTGGTTGTGCTCTGAGAAAGGGGCTTATGCCTGCCATTTAAAGGTGTTAAACCCTAAGGGGAAACAGAGACCTATACTCCAGAGATCTGAATATTTCAAAAGCAGAAAAACTTCAGTGTATTTTAGAAAGTTGCAAGACTATGGTAAGAAATGGCTGCATAGCACTAGTATAGGACATTGGATGGCTTTACAGTTTCTTGAATGTATATCCTTTAAAAGGATGATTCCTCTGCATCTGTGGCCAACCAGTGAGAGGTGTCGATCTTAGCTGGCCTTATAGAGGTCTGTGGTCACAACATAGGTCAGGAACTACAGAATGTAGAGAGCCACCAGACCTAAGGAGACCTGATGGAGGATAATGAAGAACTTTTATGATAGCGACCTAACTGAAATGAAAACTAAAGAACAGCTAAAGTACTGGTATTTGAGGTCAGCTGAATGGTTGGCAGCTGAGGATCATGCCTGGTTTTTCCTGCAAATGCAGTGGCCTGTTGAAACACCCACCTTAATTCAGATGAAACTCTGGAGAAAAATGATAATTTTCTTTTTTTAAATTCCAATTCTTTAAATCTCTATTGTATTTTTTCCTGGCCCCTTTTAGTCCCCTTATATCCCCAATGTCATTTAGTCCCCTTTACTCCCACTCCCAGGAATCACCACACTGTTGTCCATGCCCATGAGTCCTTTTTCCTTTTTGCTCAATATCTCCACGCCCTCACCTCCCCACCACTAGCTGTCATCCTGCGCTCCATCTATGAGTCTGTCTCCATTTCCCTCGTTAGTTCAGTTTGTTCACTATGTGAAATAAGCCAGCCAGAGAAAGACCAATGCCAAATGATTTCACACATATGTGGCATTTAATGAAAATTTTCTGATATTTGTAAATCTATAAAAGAAAGTTACTGTACGAACCTCTATTTTAATCAGAGGTTTGTCGTGATCATGAGATATATTTTTCTAATATTCTAATCTATATTATAAACAAAAAACAGATCAAAGTTTAAATGAAAATAAAACCAAACTAAGATAAGGAAAGTGACGACATCTATTATTCTAAAGCAAGTGATGGCAACTGAAAGCAAACGCACAGGAAAAGTGGTATCAAGTGACAGCAAAACTTTGGGCAGCAACTGTAATAACCGTTTTCAGATATACATGCTTTAAATGGCAAAATAGGTATATATTTCTGGAAGATAAATGTTATTTAAAGTTTGAATAAACAAAATTTTTTCTCAAGGAAAAAATGTAGTATTTAACATTTCTATTATAATTTACTATTTAAAATGTATTTTTCTCAGTATTAGCTGATTGAATTCTCACTATGTTAATAGGTGAAATATCAGGCAGTTATTTAACTTTTTCTAACTGAGGAACTGGGACTTGGTTGAGGCCAGGAAAATTATATATGCTATTTGAAATGACCGTCAAAGTCTACCTTTAAATTCGCCTCTTTATATTTAATCCCATTGGTCTTGCTTTTTTTGTCATATGATCCTATGTTAGTAATAAATCACTGGGGGAAAATTATATAGTATAGCATGACTGTTCTTCAAATAAATTTAGTCAGAATATACTAAAAGAGATTACCATAACCGACACAAAGTAATTATATTTTGTTTTCCTTTGTGATTAAAAGTTTTGCTATTTTGAATGTAGCTCCATGGAAATTTGGTTTTCAAAAATTAAGGCTGTTGTTATATTGAGTTCTTATAATAGGCTACAATTATCAAAAACATCAATCCAAAAACATATTTTTAAACAAAATACCAATTAATACCCTAACAAATATGATTGATAATCACTTTATCAAGAAGAGACAGATCAAGTTTCTTTGTTTTCACAAAGAAAATAACCAAAGATATTTTTACACAGAAGGGGCTTTTGTGTTTCATCTAGGCTAACCACTTTATTTTAAAGATCAGGATGCAGAAATCCTAAGGTTGAAATTGCTCATTTGTTTCTATAGCCAGTTTATAGGAGATTTAGAACTTCCCAGTTGTAGTGATGATTTATTCACTAGGCCATAATGAGAACTAGTGATAATCTAAGATTTTTGGATGACTTTGACTTTAAAGTATTTGGTTTTCTATTTGATGCTTCTTAAATAGTTATTATCTATTATGTAGTAAATAGTTGAATAATTTTTCTTATGTATAGTCAATTGAATTACTGTTAGTATATATAATATCTTAAAATTACCACATAATAAACACTGACTGTAGACAATAAAATCACATCGATAGTAGCCACAGAGAACCAGATTTAAACAATGTTCTAAGATTTCCAGAATGATTAGTGTGCTGCAGAAATTATGTATAGTGGATTTATATTATAACACAGTCATTAGAAACTACACCTAAAAATGTTTCTAAGCAGTGTAATTTCATTATAAACTACATAAGCTTTACCCTTTGACATTTAGAACAATTTCCAGAAGTAGCTCTTTAAACAACTTCTAATTTTACAGGTGTATTTTCTATCTGAAATTATTTGCTTTATATGGGAAATAATTGACATACTATTTTTAAAACTGCAGTCATTTTAGGTAATATTTGTAAGATGTTCACGGTATATTTTGCTTACTTGATGCTGTTTGAGGCAGGGATAATTTTAACTGTTTAATTACCATATTTAGTTGTTTTAAGTAATAAAGGCATTGAATCCTGTACACTTGAAATACAATAATAATAACACAAATTGAGAGCATATATCATAATCAGAACTCAGTAGAATAAATAATAGTTTGACATACTTTTGTATTTTACCAAATCATAGAGAAAGGAGTATTTTTTTAAAGTGTGTTATCCCACACTGATTTGAAAGTTTTGAAGGTTTGTAAATATTAAAGATTTAGAATTGTAATTCATGGATTTGCCATAAAGCAAGCTCTCTGTGTGACAGAAACACAGCGTTTGATAGACTGCTTAAATCACTTCAATCACCACTGAACCAAAACTAAAAAGGAACATCTGTATGGTACAAAGTGACATGACTCAAACATTTCAAGAATAGAAATGAAGATGTAATGGATGATTCATCATATCATAACCAAAAAAAGTGGATTTATCTGAACAACATAATTATTTAAATTAGTGTTAGTTAAAAATGAGGCCTAAATTTCCCAGTCATATTAAATTACTACCAGTTAATTATAGGAAAGTACTGAGAAATTTTAACCCCCACAAACATGACTGCACCTGCAGTTCTGCTTATATAAATTCATTCATTTGAAATTTTAGCTAGAGGAGTTCTGTCCTCTAGGAAAGAAATGAGACAGGAAAACTAGTATTTGGCATGTGAGTATGCTAGTGTTTTGAAGTTGGTATTTCTTCTGTGTGCTTCCATGTTTTTTCACTGCTTATTTATTTTATTTATTTTTATTAAATATTTCTTTGTTATTCTATTATAATTGTTCCAATTTTTCCCCTTTGCCCTCCTCTGCCCAGCCTGCACCCCCCCCATTTAAAAAAATTCCTGTGATATTATATGCCCTGGTATCAGTGCTTTATACAATTAAAAGTTCCAAAAAGCTTAGGTTAAGACTATTATACAATTATAGTATTTTATTTAATTTATTTTTTTACTTCATTTTTTATTGTTTACACTATTACAGATGTCTCCATTCCCTCCCCTTTCCTCACCTTTCCTCCCCTTGCCCCCCCTTCCCTCAGGCCATCACCACACTGTTGTCTGTGTCTATGTGTTATGCACATGTCAGAGCCCAGCTGTTCAGCTAGGGTAGATTTTGGTGGTGAGATGCCCAAATGGAAGGAAGAACAAGGAGTCAACATAGGAGCTGCATTTCAGAGTGCAAGAAACAGCAGCAAGCTCTTTATTGCTGGCACTGCTTGCGCTGCTGGCACTGCTGGCATGCACGTACTTGTTGCTGGTCACAGGGGTTTTATACAAGTTTAGACAATAGTGGGATCCTGCCAGGACTTCGGTCATTGGGCACCACAGCGCATGTATACAATGACATAGTTCCGGGCTGCCTTCATAGGCACACAATGAAGAACAATGAAGAACACAATGACATAGGCACACAATGAAGAACAATGACATAGTTCCGGGCTGCCTGCCCGGACTGACCTTCAAGGGCACACATAGTTCTGGGCCGCCTGCCCTGGACAGACCCTCAGGGGCTCCCACACTCCAGGGCCCCCACAGCATATGTGTTTTTTGGCTAATTCCTTCACCTTCTTTAATCCAGTCCTCCTCCTCCTTTCCTTCTGACAGTCTGTTCTCTGTATTCATGCCTCTGTTTCTATTTTGTCAGTTTATTTTGTTTATTAGATTCAACGTATAAGTGAAATGACAATTTACTCTTTCACCAACTGGTTTATTTCACCAAAAACAAAACCCCTTTGCATTTAAAGTAAGTTCTGTTTGTCTTACTTATTGTGTTTCTTCTTTATTTAACATTTCATTTTGAGATAATATCAGGCAAAGAAACTTCACAAGAAAAATACACAGAACTTTTATAAAACTTTCATAAAGATTCTCCAAATGTTAATATTTCCCCACATTTCCTTCATCACTTTCTGTCTATATATACATGTGTGTTACTATTTGATTGGCCTTTCCAGAGTAGGTTGATACACCTAGTCCCCAAAATAATTCAATTTACATTTACTAAAACTAAGTAGACTTATATAACCACATTATAATAATGAAAATGAGGAACATTGATATGATACTATTATCTAGTCATTGTGACATTATTCATGTGTTCTAATAGTGTCCTTTTATGCAAAATGATTTTTATTTCTAGTGCAGGATCCAATCCAGTATAACACATCAAATTTAGTTGTCATATCTCTTTAGTTTTATTTTATCTGGAACAGTTTCTGAGATTTTCTTAGTCTTTCTAAACCTTGACATCTTTGAAAATCACTGGACGGTTATTTTGCCCAATTTCAGCCCAGTTATTTTGTAAAATATCCCTTGATTTAGCTTTATCTTACATAGACTCATGATTAGATTCAGATTATACAGTTTTGGCAGAAATATCACAAAAGTAATGTTCTACTGTTGTCAGTGCATCAAAGCAGGAAGTGATAATGTGGCATATTTAAATATCCTGGCTTAACAATGACTTTACTTTTGCTATTATTCTTGTCACAATCATTTTCAGTGCACAGAATATATTACTAAGGCTTTATATTATTATTTACAGAGAATTCAGGATTTTTATATCCTTTTTTAGATTTTCCACTTTATTTACTATTTTTCCTTTTGGCATTTTTATCACTTTTTAAAATTAGTCCAGATACATATTTGATATTGTTCTTTATTAGCTGTAATTTTTTTTGCCTCTCAACCTTTTTTTATTCATCATTGAACTTGGCCTGGTCAAGTGCCCCTGTTTCATATTCTATTACCTGTACATGGAACATGAATGGAAATTTTAAAGAATAAACAAAAAAACTCCCACACAGCTACCATCAAGATTTCACTTGCTTATATCCCTTCCCCACGTATCTTCTAGGTATAATTTTACACCATAACGGCCAACAACTAAAACAAGGTTTCCCCCTGGCTGGTGTGGCTCACGCGGCTGGAGTGTCATCCCGTAAACCGAAGGGTCGCAGGCTTTATTCCGGGTCAGGGCACATGCCGAGGTTGGGGGCTCCACCCCGGCTGAGGTAGGCACAAGAGGCATCTGACTGACATTTCTCTCTCACATTGATGTTTCTCTCCTTCCCTTTTTTCTCTCTAAATCAATAAGCATGTCCTTGAGTGGGGATAAAAAATAGCTTCAATTCCTTACTCAGTACACCAACCTTGAAAAATAAATAAATTAGGATTCATAAAACTTATGAAACACTAGGATAAATCCCAGATAATCTAAAGTTTCAAGAAATGTATTATTCTATGAATCTAGTTTTTTGTTGCTGTTGTTACTTTTTGTTTTTTGTTTCCAGGGCACTTTTAGTGATATATATTTGCTGGTTTTTTTCAGTTACAGTTGTCCCACTTCCCCTCCCTACTGTTGCTCTCCCCTGCCCCGCCCGCATGCCCTGCTCCCACAGCCAAACCCCAACCCATTACCATACCCATGGGTCCTTTGTACATGTTCTTGCCCCTTCCTCTTCTTTCCTCCATTATCCTTCTCCTACTCTGGTCACTGTCAGTTTGTTCTTTATTTAGATGTCTCGGGTTCCATTTTGCTTGCTGGTTTGTGTTGTTGATTAGGCTCCACTTATAGGTGAGATCACATGGTATTTGTCTTTCCACGCCTGGCTTATTTCACTTAGCATAATGCTCTGCAGTTCCAACCAAGCTGTTGTGAAGGGTAGGGGGTCCTTCTTTCATTCTACTACGTAGTATTCCATTGAGCAAATGTACCACAGTTTTTTGATGCACTCGTTTTCTGAATCCAGTCTTAATCAATGCAGTCTTCCTTGAATCTATGAGTGGTAAAATAATGTATTTCACTGAATAATTTGTAGATTGGTAGTAATATATCTCATTAAGTCAGTCTCCAGATCACTGATTTTATTAAAGTGACTTGGATTTAAGAAAGTCAGTTTCTTTTTTGATCACAATAAAGCATGTAACAGCCATGCTTTAATGTAGTTCATGTTTGAAATTACCACCACCACCATCTTTTAATTAGTTTCTAATTGTATAGCTGTAAACCATGTACAAAGTATTGAAGATGATGGCAAATTTGTGGCTTTTTAGATTTTAGATCTAAGTAATTTGTCAGTAACTATCTCTGTGCTAAGGATAGTTCCTGTGGCTCTTCCAGCTCATCATTTAAATTCCCTAAGATCAATAAATATTTATGAATATTTATCATTTTAGTTGGTTTCCATAAAAGAGTCATTCAATATAAAATACACAATTTTAGCTTAAGAATATATATCTTTTATGTAATCATGACACCCCTTTTTTCCCCCACCCTGGGGAAAATTTGTAACTCACCAATAAGATGTTGAGAAAAAAAGTGGAACTGCTATTATGATATGTAATCCCAAAAAGCTGTCATGCCCTTCCATTTATAAACTCAACACAACTTTATTCTACACATCCATAGGAAATCCATGTTCATAAGGGAACCTACTTTTTTCTCTTTAAATAAAATTGATCTCCATATACAGGGTACACTATTGTTAATTGTGTCATGGGCTTGAAATAATTGAAAGGGTTGTGTTCCTCGCAAAAATGATCTTAAAATGTAGTGATTCTCACTTGGTGAATGATACTGAATATGCCCCTCCAGGTCCCCTTAACCAGCTGGTGCATCTGTCTCCCATCTATGTGAGACTTGTGTCCTATCTGCCTACTTATCCAGAAAATTGCTCTCAGCCAAATAGCACCCACCTCAGCCAGCATTTTATCCCAGCCCCCACCCCTATGTGTTGAGGGCAGACCTTGGCTAGTGGCTGAATGCTATAAGGGTTCTAGAGAACTTTTAGTAAGTAGAATTGACTTTTTGGTGCAATTTGTGGAATCTACAGATTCCACATGAGGTCAGAGAAACTAATCTGAAGTTGAGATGACATCATAGTTTAAAATTTGTCTCCTGATCTTTATTGCATCACTTTTTTCCCCCTTCTCCTGAGAGCTCTTCTCCAGTAAGTTATTTGAGGGGAAAAAATAGAAAAAAAAAACCTTTGTCTTACATTCTGCTCTAGGATACTTGACCTAAGACAGTGCATACCAGGAGTCATTGTAGAAAGTTGTCCCTGAATACTTGATTCTTGATGGCCATAGGGATCTCATTGCTGGTTGCAAGCAGAGTATCAATGGTTCTTGGAATGCTCTAGTAGTGTAATGCAAAACCTCATCTATGATACACTGGAATAGGATACTGTAAAAAGAGGAGGTATTAGCAATGCAATGAGTTAGATGTTCAAGAGTTGTGAGAGAAAGAACAATTATAAGGACAGTAGAATTGGATGGCTGTTGCTAAGTGCCTATAATAAAGTAATCTGAGAATGTTATGGCCTCAGATACATTAATCAACCATTTAAAGCAATTTGTGAAAGTCAGTATGCACATTTGGCAGTTTTTAGAGAAACCCCATCTCTTGCAGCTAGAGGGTTAAGAGGGCTGGACAATCAGGCATAGGATATAGCTGTATAAGTGAAATTTGGAGAAGACTGAATTCTCAGCCTAGAAGCATCATTTACTTCAGAGTTAGCACCATGAGGGTAAAGGAGGGAGTTCAGAGATTTGGGATGGATATATAAATATAGATACACCAAGGTCCTTGAATGCTTAAGTACTCCTTGTTAGAAAATAATGGCAATTCTTTGCTTAAACATTATAAAGAAGTCTTAGCTGATGCAATTTATTGGCAGGATAACTCTGCCCCTTCTTAGGATGTGCCTCACATTCTGTCCTGGTCAGCAGACCGATAACTACGGTCAAGTCTCAGTTATCATTTCTCTTTTACCTCAGTTTAATCTGCTCCCAAACTGGGAGTAGATATTTATGGGAGCTGAGTGAAGTATCTGTGTGTGTGTGTGTGTGTGTGTATGTGTATACTTTGAAACTGAATAATGACTTTTGTCAGTATTTAAACACTCTCCTCTGACTTGGCATTTAATGCTCTAGAAAGGAATTCTTAAAGCCAAGACCATCCTTTGGAAACGGCAAAAAAAAAAAAAAGTAATGGCCGACATTAAACAAAATGAAGCTTACAGAAGGGTGGAGACAGAGAGTGAAAGAGGGAACAACATCTTAGAGAAGTAATTGTACTAAAATGTAAGATAAGAAATCACCTGCTTTGTTGGTTTTTTTTTTCCCTACACAAATCTAGTATGAAGTCATTTACAATGACTACAATGGCAATCTAATTGACAGGAACTCTGACGTCACAGTGGAGTTTAGCAGTGGATTTTCTCTGCAGAATGATGTTAAATGTAGGAGGTACTATTATAGAACTGGGCTCCCAATTATATTAGGAATACTATGATTTATGATGGAAGAAGCCAGGCGGTAGCACTTCAATTGTAGATGAAAGGTAATCACCATTTGTTTTATGAGTAGCAAAGCCAAAAGGATGTCTGACTTACAGGATCTTGCATAACATCACCTTAATTTATTAAAGCCACTTTATGGTAAAAGGGGTGAAGTGAGGTGATGAGCGTAAGGCCACGGATCCGCTGGTTCTACGGTACACTGCATTACACAGATGATGCTTTCCTGGTGTAGCATAGTTAACAGTGTGGTTGGGGCTCCTGCATAAAGATGATTCCAGAGAGGGTGGTAAGTTGTGAGGGAATACATGGAGAAGGAGTGTGCTCCGTGATTCAGTGTTTTAGCAGTTGAATTATACAGAGAAACTAATAATTATAAGGACTTTAAAATTTTGTGTTCATTGTTGAGTGCTTTTGATACATTAAAGAGAGAGAAGAACCAGCTTAGATTAGTCAATTGCTGATCCCTTCTTATCATTCTGGACACAGCTCAGACATGAATTCTCTAGGGAAGCTTTCCTTGATCTGCAAAAGAGCCATGGAGATTGATCTCTCAGATCTCACTTCAAGAGACCCTGCTACAGGGAACATAGCTAAATGACACTCTCTGGCTTTGACACATTATATTTATTATGTGTTTATATAAGGGTACACTTTCCCTAGACTATTTCTAACCAATGGCTGAGCACAATGAATGAACTAGGTAGGACTCAATTATTCTTGCTTGATGCAAGAGACCCTTTGTGGAACACAGCAAAGTACTTGGCACGAGACTATCAGGAACTCAAGGAAAATGGCATAAGAAAGATGACTTTATGTATTTGTGATTTTTAATGTCTTCATTAGTGAAAAGGAGAACAATGCATTTTAGCTAAAATTTAACATTTATTTTAAACATTATCTAATTCACATGGAGAGCCTGTCCAATAAATTTGGACATACTGGTTGACCTCATGACCTGTTCAACATGACAAGTATAAGAGATAAGTTCTATACTTTGTTGATATAAAGTCCTAACACATATCAATGACTTCTGTGCATAAACTGAAAATGACACAAGCTAAGAACTTGAGAGCCTGAGGAAAATAATTATTCAGTTGGCTACATTAGATTCTAACTGAGCAGAAAAAGACATCTTAAGGATCATATTTGTCTAGTTTAGATCAGTGGAACTGACAGGGATTCGAAGTAAGCTTTCTAGCATATTATAATATTTGTATATCTGCCAAAACAAAAAAGACAAAACAGTTTTTAAGATTTTTTCCATGAAAGGCCAAAGCCATAATTTAGCCAAAAATATTTTCTTTCAGAATACACTAGATATATAAAGATAAACAAGTCCTTTGGAATAAAAAAAAATAACAAGTGAAATAAAAAATGAAAAGATTGAATAGCACATTAAACTGAGGTAAAAGAGAAATGATAACTGAGGAGCCAAAAAACTTACCCCAAAGTTACCTCAAAAAGTAAAAAAAAAAAAAAGGAAAAAGAAAACAAAAAAGAAAACAGTATTAAGAAACATGATAGATAGAATAAAAGGCATGTGGCATAAGATTAATCAAGTTTCCAGGAGGCAATAATGGAGTGATTGAAAAATTTTTTAAAAATTGTATCCAATGAGAAAATGGTACAGTATTTACCAAACTGTTGTACTGCATTATAAAATAAGGTCCAAGAACCTCAGTTACCCTCAATAATAAATAAAAAGTTGTATTAAAAACATTATAATAAAAGTAAAGAACAATGTACTAAAGAGACAGAAGGAAAGACATAGAACTTAAAAGTGAAATGCTATTGTAATAACAGCTGATATAGTAACCCAAACATGGAAGCCAGGAGAAAGTGAAATATCCCCTACAGTGTGCTATAAGAAATTAACTGTTCACTTAGAATTCTATATCCAGAGTCCCTGACCTTCAAGCATAAATGGAAAATGCTATATCCAGACACCCTAACTTTCAAGAGTATGTATAAAATGAAGCTCTTTCCAGCCAAACAAAAAACTGAAAGAGTTTATTACCACTAGATATTAGCAGAGAAAATTCAGAAGTGTGAGATACTCGGGCATGACGAAAGTGACTCCAGGTAGAAGGGATGATAAGGCAAAAACATCAAGAGCAGAAAGTATTAGAAAATAAATGTTCAGAAGGGTGAATCAGGCTATCTTGTCAAGAGATATTTAAATTTTTGTGCTTTTTTTTTTTGCCTTAAGATGAAATGTTAAAGCACACATGAGTACTGATGGAAAGGCTTGTGTATTCAGGAAGAGGACAAAGCAGATGGCAAAGAGCTAAGAATGTTATGTGGCTGTAAACCAGGAAATAAAGGAGGGATTGCATCTTTTAGCAGGAGAATGAATATTTTCTGAATTAAAAGTGAGAAAGTGAGCAGGTTATGAACTGATGACTTTTTTTTCTGTCCTTCCCCCACCTCCTCCCTCCCTTTCCTCCTTTTCTTCTTTCCAATGTGTGAGTTAAGGTCAGTAGTTGAAAATAAGAGAAAGAGGGAGCCTGTGGTTTGAGAAGGGTGAAGAAATTATATAAGGGGAGGAGGAAGAACATTCTTGAGAAGAAAGCAAGATTGGCAAATTGCTGATAATCTCCTTGGTTCTCTTCTGCCTTTGTCTGTTACAAGTAATTTCTTGCAAATTCTTTCAACTGCACACTCTTAAATTACTGGCAGTTATATCATGTTGCTCTGGTCTTCTTTCCAAGTATTTATCTCCAACCCAGAGCTCTGCTGTGACTTTTTAGACTCAGCTTGATAATACTATGTTATCTTCTTTGAAAGCATTCAGTGGTGGTACTAAATAACCTACAAATAAAGCCAAGTTCCTTTACCATCGTGTGTCCCTCAAAATCCTTATGATGCTATTTTTCTTCCCTTCCCTTTGTTCAGGTTGTTTCTCTTGCCTGGAACCTCCAGTTCTTCACACCTCTCACTTCCTTTGCCTCATTAGCAACTATTGGGTTGGCCAAAAAGTCTGTTATGTTTTTTTTCCATAAAATATGAGATATTTTCATTTTCACCAACAAAATTTATTGATTTGGGTATTTTGAGTATCTTGTCTCTCTCTCAGTATTGGTTTCTAGTGAGTAGAGGTCAGGGGTGCTGCTAAATACCTTCCAATGCATAAGGCAGCCCCACAACAAAGAATTATTTGGCCAAAATGTAAATAGTACCAAGAAACTCTGCAAACCACTTTGGACATATTCAATCATTCGCAACACCTTCTCCATACCCTGCTCAAATCTTTTTTTTTTTTTTTTGCATTGCATTTTTACCTTTCTTGAAATAATAATGCATAATATACTGAAAATGTTGCATATTTTCCCTCTTCAATATTAAAATGGCTGCACAGTATTTGCCAATTTTCGCAAGTTTTTTTTTAAATGCAAGCTGATATGACAGCTGTCACAGCATAATCTAACAAAAGTGTTTCAAATAAAGTTAAAGACAACGAAACACTACTAGACCCTTAGTATAGGAAAAAGTAAATGAACTTTTTGGCAGACCCAATGTAGTCAAAGGCCTTACTCTTAAATAAATATAACTCTATATTCAGAATTTTCTAGTAGAAACCAGATGTTAATGGTGGTTAAGAAAAATTGTTCATAACAGTAAATATTAGGTATAAGACTATATTTGGTCATCCAATTATTTGATATTGAAAAAGGTTTTGAATTTTTTAAGCCTAAATTTGTTATTAGTAAAATGTTTCTAATATGAGCATTTGCTGAGGATATAGTAAAGATTGTAATATATGAATTATGTCTGGCCAATGGCACAAGAATGTTTTGCTACTTTTATAAACGTTATGAAATGTGCTTATTTAATGTACATTCTTAAGATTTTATTTATTTATTTTTAGAGTGAGGGGTAAGGAAGAGAGAAAGTGAGAAACAATGATGTGAGAGAGAAACACCAGTAAGTTGCCTCTCCTACATGCCCGACCTACAAGCCAGACATGTGCCCTGACCGGGAATGGAACCTGGAACCTTTCCATTTGTGGAATGACACCCAAACAACTGAACCACACCAGTCAGGGCTAGTTTGTATCGTTTAACAGTCACATATTTAGATACATTTCTCCTCTGTTCCTTCACTTCCTATTACATTTTTAATTGAAATATACCCTTTTTTTTCTGGGGTACATTACAGTAATCCATATTTTTAAAGTGAGTAGCTGGCCTCCTCCCCACTCATCTCTGCCTAGGCAAATTCATTAATAAATTAAATTTGGGAAGCTGATTTGAATATTTGAGTGACGAATGCATTGTTCACAGAAAAATTAACCAAAAACAAGGATTAGTAACCTTTATCCTTTGCTTCATGTAAAAATGTTAATTGTAGAAAGATGTAATTTAGAAGAAATGAGAAGCAACTTTTTATTTGTATACAGGTGTTTAAAGAAATTGTTAATACATACAAGTTTAATATTTTAAATTTATTCATTTCTTGAAAATCTTAAAGAATATAGTAATATATTTGTACCATCGATTTAAATAATGATTTGTTGTTTTTTTAAATAGGAAATTATATCATTGATGACCAAATTCTTATTTGACATGTAAAATATAAAATATGATTATGCTTAAAATGTTTGTATTCACTGAAACTTCTTACTATATATTATGGTTAAATTAGGATTAAAGTTTGATTAAAACTATTATTATAATAATTTCCATTATATTATGCAATACATATTAAATCAAAGAGCAATTATCTAGGGAAAAAGTATTTTGCCATCTATTTACTCCTACTCATTATACTGTTCTATATTCAATGATTGCCTTTTCGAAAAATATTGGAATCATAATTTTCTTTAGAATTAATGTTAAATGTTTATATTTTTCCCAAATAAAAAGATCATATTAAAGAATTCTCTTAAAAATAACCCAGTCTACTTCTGAAATTAGGTAATGTTTCTGTAGTAATATTTTATATAGATTTAATAAAAATATACATACTAAGAATATATTAATAACATGATTTGATATGTACATATTCATAGTGCAATGATTGCTAGTCAAGCTAATTTACATATCAGCTCCTCACAGTTACTTTTTTGTTTGTGTGTGTGATGAGTAAATCTGAAATCTTAGCACATTTCCAGGGTCGAATATCACAGTGATATTTTTAATCTCATCTCATCTTATTTTCACTGAACACTGAGATTTACTACTCCTCTTTGAAAATAATTATTTTGAATATATCTATTTTTTCTATGAGGAATTAAGAACACCTTTGGTATGTGGAGTACAGCAATTGTTTTGGAAATACCATTAGTTACAATATGTTGCATTGCCTATAATATATACAATCTATTACATATAGCTCATTTGACCTTTATCTACCCCTGCTTCTTTAGAACAATATTAAATCTCAAAAATGTTTTTTTAATTAATGGGAAATAATATCTTGCAAATGCCAATAAGATCTATGGGAAGGATAAAATTCTATCAATGCAGTCAAACATTAAAACCCAAATAGCCTTCTCATGCTTTACAGTAGGCATCGTAGCTCACACACAACCAATCAAAATAGAATGTTTATTGCACTCTAGCATAAAAGGAATAGGAGAAATTAAAATATCCATTCATTGTTAAATACATGTGTAAATAAAATCACTAGTAAATAAGCAGTACAAATTAAATTCTGACATTTTCTAGTTTCCTCTTACTAAAGAGCTCATGATAAATATTAATCATGCCACTGAAAACTATTTCTTGACCAGAATAATTATTGTGTTGAACAAGTTCTTAACCTAATGACAGCCTATTTTTAACCATCTCTTCTTTATTAATATATCTATTCAAAATCTTTGAGTACTCAACATTTTAAGCTCAATTTCTGAAAAGTTTCTGATTCCTTTCAACATGTTCAGTGATTTCTATCTATTATTGAGCTCTATACACCTACCTTGAACTTCCTTTATATTGATTGGGTTTTTTGTTTGTTTTTGTGTTGTGTTGACACTATGAGATCAGAGTGTACCAGGAAGCTGTAGGACAAAATACTCATTTAAAAATTCTTTAAGAAAGAAGACTCAATATGTGCTTTGAGTGGGGCTAGAAACTTTTCTCTCATTTACCCTACACCATGGGAGTTTTCATACAGCAATGTTTGATAGCTTTCTGTGGCAGTAGATATGGTTTTGATTGTTGATGTTTAATTACCTTAAGTCAAGTAACGTAAAACACTGTTTACTTATTTTTAAGACATTGGACACTGTTTTTTACCTCTTTGTACCAGAAGTTATACCCTTAATAAGAGTAAGATGTTTTTCTTATTTTAAGAATTCAGTGTTGCCAGACAGGAAAGATTTAAAGGGAAAAATCAAAAGCTGTTTTCCACTGTTACCTGTTTGCACCCTTTGTTGTCTAAGGGTCCCTTCATAGTCCCTCAGTTTAACCCACATGGCAAAAATTTCCATCAACACAACAGTAAATCCACAGTATGGTGTCTGAGTAACAATGAGTAAATTAATAAAGAAATCTGTGGTGTAAAATGCTACTCTGACTTTATGCTTTAAAATGTATATTTTCAGTAATAACTACACTCTAAAAGAAAGACTGAGCTGTGAAGAAGAAAGACAATCATTATTTTCCAAATGTCAGTTTTATTCATGTGTAACAATTACTTTCAGTGACAGAAAAACTACTTTATAGAACTCTGAAATTTAGTCAACTTTTTTTTTTAACTCTTGTGGGAAAAAGCCTAATAGATACCATATTTTTCTGTGTGTAATGTGCACTTTTTTGCCTAAATTTTTGAGGGAAAAGTAAGGATGCACATTATCCATGGGTATGATGATTACATATGAAGGGTATAACAATACATGTATAATGTGCACAAAAAAGTGGGTATGCGGTGTGCACGGCACAGTGCAGTATACAGAGCAGAGCACTTCTTTTAGGAGCAAGACTACTTATTTTTAAAAAATAGTTTTCCCCTAAAAGTACTTTTTATTTACAATATTATAAAGAGTTTAGGAAGTTGCTCATTTCGTTTTAAATCAGAGGCTGAAAATAATTTTTTTTGCAATTTTTTCTTGTGGTAAAATACACATAACAAAATTTACTGTCTTAGGTATTACATCTATTTATTTTGTTGCTCAACCTTCACCATCATTCTTCACCAGAATTCTTTTCATCTTGCAAAATTGAAATTCTGTACCCATTAAACAATAGCTCCCTTGATCCCTACATTCCCCTCAGACTGTGGTGACCAGCATTTTACTTTCCTTTTCTTTTTCATCTCTCCTTTTTCTCAACGTCCCATCCTCTGATAATTACCATCTACAGTAAGTTCAGATTTTATTTTTTCCTGTGTCCATTTCACGTAGTGTAATGTCTCCAGATTCATCCCTGTGGTCACAAATGGAAAAAGGAAATCCTTCCATTTGTACTTATGTGCTACATAATCATTAGTATATGGATTAACATTTTACCCCAATAGGTTAACTTTAATTTTAAACCATTTATTTTATGGTTTGCTTTAATACCCAAGTCATGTTCTCAATTGCAGAAAAAAAAAAGAAAAAGAAAAAATACTACACATAACTAAGGCAATATTAGGTTTAGGGAATGTTTAAAAAATATTTATTGGATGATGTAGTAGTCCATCGAAAGAATTCTTAAACAATTATGTCCTTCATTCTTTTGGTAATTATACCACCAGATATAAAAATTGGGATAAAGCTACATTTTCATATTGTCACTTTTTAAGTATATCTCTGGAGAAGTGAAAGTCAGATGCCTTTATAGCAAAAGTAGGACACACTGCTAAACATAGAAGAAAAAAATTGTTACCAGGTGATATTAGCAAATGTCTGCCTAAAGATTACACCATTGAACCTTTAATTTTTAACTAATTGGGCATGAGTCCCAGAGAAATGTTTGTAATAATTCATACCCTACACATGAAAAATTTTAGTATTAGCTAATAAATGGAAAATTCATGTGTTCTAGACAAAAACAAGGAGAGATAATGCTAAAAGAATTTTATAATGAAGTTATCATTATAAAAGTTATCAATTTTATCATTATAAAATTCTTTTAGCATTATCTTAAGAAAAATTGGCCTGCTATGAAAATAAAACATATTTGTTTAGCAACAGAAGAATGTGGTGAAGTAGAAACAAAGATAAAAGTTTAAACATGCTTTTAAAATGCATCTATATTACTCTTGTAATATTTATACACAATAATTGACTTGAAATGTGACTGGAAGAACTGTTGCTTTGATTTGTGGCAATATGAGAGAAAAAGAAACCATATATGTAGCATTCGTATTAAGGAAAAAACAATTTTTATTTACTCATGGTTAATCAAAACCAGTTGAATGTGGTAACTAATGATCAGAAAACTAAGAAAGTCAAGTTTATAGCAGACAGATATTATTTGTTATGTTTGTTTTTTTGTTTGTATGTGCTTACCTGGAAACTATTTGTTTGTTTGTTTGTTTGTTTGCTTATTTTCTGTCAGAATCACTCCCATCACAGGGATAATATAATCAAAGCACCCTTTCTTTTCAACCACAGTGACTGGTTCAGTGTAATCAAAGCTAATCAAACCATAGTTACCTTTGGGGAGTTCACAGGTTTCAGGGAAGAAGAGTCCTGCATTATGGAGTTGACTGAAAAAAAAAAGTGAAGCTAGACTGTCAATGGCCATGATGCTTGCTACATGGAATGTGTTTATCTGAAGATGGAGAGAGAAATCCCAGATGGTATTGTTTGAATCCCTTTATCCATCTGTGGCTGACATTACTTTTGCCTTAGATGTTTCAATTATGTGAGAGAACAAGTTTCAACTTCTGCTTAAGCTATGGTGAATTAATGTTCATTCATTGCAACTGAAAGAAATATCAATTCATAACATACATATAAAATAAACTTAACTAGAAACACTCTCTGAAAAGGAAAGTAATACCTCACAGTGTATTGCCTGTAATGTTTTGAGGACTCCATGTTCTCAGGAAATTTATAAAACCCTTATCTAAATGTGGCCATGGGTCTTAGTTTTGCTTATTTGGTACTGATTTTTCTTCTTGTCTTGACAAGAAACTGGGTTCTTTTGCCATATTTTTTAATGCTAAGATGATGGTTTCCATGTAGCAGAATCAGTATGAAATCTGATTTCACATACTAATTTCTTATAGTCAATTCCTTGGCAAAAAAGTATTACATTTTTTATTTTTAAAATATCCAAATTTTATAATGCGTGTTGTTTTTATACACTCTCCCTACTAAATACTTGTTTTCTATTGTTATAGAGAAATGATATATTTTTAAATGCTTAAAATTTTTGCTTTCTCACTCACAAAGATCATTTTTAAATTGTCATCTCTGTCTACTGTTACTGTGTAGTTTTGATATGAGTAATAACTTCAAGATTAACAACAGAGTAAACTATCCTCCATTAAACAGCCTTTTGGAATACAAGCTAGTTTTTTTAAAAGGCGATTGAATTTTTCTACAGCTTTATGAAGAACATATTTAACTATGAGTTTATTCCATGTAAAATATCATTAGGCAACAAATATTCAACAAATATGAAAAAGTTTACCATGGCAAATGGATATTCATGTATATCACATTAAAGAATACTGTAGTATCTTTACATAAACATCTTATGAGTTTCAACTTATATATAATTGATAGTTTTAGACAACCTCTAGGAAACAGGTGAAGCAGGAATTAGTTTATAAAATCACCTAAAGACTTTTAAAAAGAAGCAGATAAAATAAAAAAAAGATAAATAATGTTAAAAAATATTAAGCCAGAATTGAAACTAATAAAGTTACCACCGTGGATTTCCTTTTTGGCACTGGTTTGTTGATGATAGCGATTCTGGCAGGTGTGAGATGATACCTCACTGCGGTTTTAATTTGCATTTCTCTGATGAGTAGTAATGTTGAGCATTTTTTCATATGTCTATTGACCACCCATATGTCACATTTGGAGAAGTGTCTCCTCAGATTCTTTGCTCATTTTTAATTGGATTGTGTGTGTGTGTGTGTGTGTGTTGAGTTTTTAAATTCTTTATAATTTTTGTATATTAACCCCTTATCAGATGTATTAACAAATATGTCCTCTCATTCTATGGATTGTCTTTCTATTTTGTTGGTGTGCAAAGACTTTTTAGTTTGAGGTATTCCCATTTGTTTATTTTTTCCTGTCTTTCCCTTGCCTGGGGAGATATATCAGACAAAATATTGCTATGAGCAATGTCTGAAATTTTACTGCAAATGTTTTCTTCAAGGATTTTTATGGGTTTGGTTCTAATATTTAAGTCTTTAATGCATTTTAAATTTATTCTCATGTGTGGTATAAGAAAAATAGTTTCATTTTTCTGCACATACCTGTCCATTTTTCCAAACACCATTTATTGAATAAACTATCATTAGCCTATTTTATGTGCTTGTTTCCTCTGTGAACTATTAATTGACTCTAAAGGTATGAGTGCATTTCTGGGTTCTCTATTCTGTTCCGTTGATGTATGTGTCTGTTTTTCATGCCTGTAGCATGCTGTTTAGAATACTCTTGCCTTTTAATATTAGGTAACCTGATTCCTCCAAATTTGTTCTTTCTCAGGATCAATGTTGCTATGTGGTATCTTTTGTGATTTCATATAAGTTTTTGAAATATTTGTTCTAGTTCTGTGAAATGACACTTTGGAACTTTGATAGGAATTGTGTTGAATCTATAGATTGCTTTGGGTAGTATGGACATTTTAAAGATGTTATTTCTTCCTATCCATGAACACAGTATGTACTTCCACTTATTTGTATCTTCTTCAGATTTTTTCTTCAATGTCTTATAATTTTCTGAATACAGTTCTTTTACATCCTTGGTTAGGTTTATTCCTAGGTATTATATTCTTTTGAAGCAATTGTTAATGGGATTGTATTCTTAATTTCCCTTTCTGTTAGTTCATTATTCATATATAAAAATGCAACTGACTTCTGGATATTAATTTTGTAACCTGCAACTTTGCTGGATTCACTTATCAGTTCTAGCAGTTTCTTGGTGGAATCTCTGGGGTTCTCTATGTATGATATCATGTCACTTTCAAATAAAAACAGTTTTACTTCTTCATTTCCAATATGGATGCCTTTTATTTCTTCTTCCTGTCTGATTGCTATGGCTATGACATCCAGGGCTATGTTGAATAAGAGAGGTGAAAGCAGACATCCTTTTCTTGTTCCCAATCTTAAGAGTAATGCTTGCAGTTTTGCCCACTGAGTCTGATGCTGGCAGTGGGTTTGTCATATATGGTCTTTATCATGTTTAGGTATGTTCCCTCTATTCCCAATTTGCTGAGAGTTTTGACCATAAATGTGTGCTAGATTTCATCAAATGATTTTTCTGCATTTATTTATATGATTATGTGGTTGTTATCCTTTTTATTTTTTATGTGGTGAATCACATTTATAGATTTGAGAATGGTGTACCAACCTTACATTTCTGGAATAAATCCAAGTTGATCATGGTATAAGATCTTTTTAATGCATCACTATATTTAGTTTGCTAATATATTGTTGAGGATTTAACATCTATGTCCACCAAGGATATTGGCCTATAATTTTTTTTTTGTACTTTCTTTATATGGTTTTTGACTTAGGATAATGCTGGCCTTATAAAATAAGCTTGGGAGCCTTCCTTCTTCTTGTATTTGTTTAAATTCTTTGAGAAGAAGAGGTGTTCTTCATGGAATGATTGGTAAAATTCACCTGCGAAGCCATCTGGCCCAGGGGTTTTGTTTGTTGGGAGCTTTTTAATTGCTGCTTCAATTTTACTAGTTATAATCTATCTATTCAGATTCTCTGATTCTTCCTGATTTTGTTTTGGGATAATTTATGTTTCTAGAAATTTATCCATTTTGTCCAGGTTGTCCAGTTTTTTGGCATATAGTTGTTCATAATATCTTATTACAATCCTCTGTATTTCTTTGGTGTCAGATGTTATTTCTCCTCTCTCACTTCTGATTTTATTTATTTGGGTCCTCTCTCTTTTTTTTTCTTGATGAGTCTGGTTAAAGTTTTTTCAATCTTGTTTATCTTTTCAGAGAACCAGCTCTTGCATTCATTGATCTTTTGTATCATTTTTTAATACTCTATTTCATTTATTTCTGCCCTAATCTTTATTATTTCCTTCCTTCTGCTCACTTTGGGCTTTATTTATTGTTCTTTTTCAAGTTTAAAGTTAGATTACTTATTTGAGCTTTTCCTTGTTTTTTTGAGATAGGCCTGTAACACTACGAATTTCCCACTCAGGGTTGCTTTCCCAGTGTCCCACAGATTGTGGGATTGTTGTGCCTCATTTTCATTTGTTTCAAGTAATCTTTGTTTTTTTCCTTGATCTTATCATTGACTCATTCATTGTTTAATAACATGTTATTTAGCTTCCATGTCTTTGTGTATTTTTCAGTGTTCTAGTGATTTCTAGTTTCATAGCTATGTTTGGAGAAAATGCTTGATATGATTTTCAGTCTTAAATTTACTGAGACTTGTTTTATGTCCCAACATGCAGTCTATCCTAGGAAATGTTCCATATGCACTTGAAAAGTATGTATATTCTGCTGTTTTGGGGTGAAATGCTCTGAAGTTATCAATTAAATCCATTTGATCTAGTGTGTCGTTTAGGCCCCTGTTTCCTTGTTGAGTTTCTGTCTGGAAGGTCTATCGTCTAAATTTCTGGGGGCGTTAAGATCCCTGACTATGACTGTATTTCTCTCCATCTGTCCTTTTATGCCCATCAAGACTTGGTTTACATATTTAGTGCTCCTGTGTTGGATGCACATAATTGTTTACTAGGGTTATATCCTCTTGCTGAATCGTTCCCTTTATCATTGTGTAGTGTCCTTTTGTGTCTCCTACTATAGCTTTGGTTAAAGTTTATTTTCTCAGATAAAGTATTGCTACCCAAACTTTTTTTTCCTTTATATTTGCTTGAAATATCATTTTCCACCCCTTTACTTTCAGTCTGTGTGCATCTTTCAATCTGAGGCGGGTCTATTGGAGATAGCATATATAAAGAACTCACAAAACTCAGCACATACACACAAAAAAATCCAAGTAAAAAATGAGCAAAGGACCTGAATAGACACTTCTCCAAAGAGGACTCACAGATGGCCAATAGACATATAGGAAAAGATGCTCAATGTCAGTAATCGCCAGAGAAATGCAAATTAAAGCCTCAATGAGGTATCTGTGCCTGTCAGAATTGCTATCACCAATAAATCAACAAACAAGTGCTGTTGAGGATGTGGAGAAAAGGGGGCACTGTTTTGCTGTTTGTAGGTATGAAGACTGGTATAGCCACTGTGGAAAGCATTGGAGATACCTCAAAAAATTAAAAATAGATCTGCCTTTTGATCAAGTGATCCCAATTCTGGTATACATGTGAAGAAACTCAAAACACTAATTCAAAAGAACATAAGTACCCTTATGTCCATTGCAGCATCACTTAAATTACCAAGATATGGAAGCAGCCCAAGTGTCCATCAGTAGATGAGTGGATAAAACAACTATGGGACATTTACATAATGGAATAGTACTTGGTTATTAAAAAGAAGGAAATTTCCCCCTTGCGACAATAGGATGGACTTGGAGAATGTTATGCTAAGTGAAATAAGCCAGTCAGAGAAAGACAAATACGATATGATTTCACTCATGTGTGGAATCTAATGAACAATCTGAACTAAGAAGCAAAATAGAGTAGAATGACAACTATGGGTGGGGGGAGAGGTTAGTGGATGGAGGAATTGAGCTAAAAGGAAAAAAGGCTTCATTGACATAGACAACAGTGTGGTGATTGCAATGGGAAGGGCTGGATAAGGAGGTTAAGTAGTAATGGAAAAGAAATGAACATTTTTTTTAAAAAGGAGTTAAAACAAAAATAGATAAATGAAAGAAATATAGATTCTGCTTTCATGAAAATTATAATTGGTTAGTACTGCTTCACAACCATCCATTAAAAAGAGTACCATGAAACAGTATATGTTTGATTTGTATCTGGGTATCTGTTATGACCCTATTGTTCCTGTATGTTTATATCATAACATATGTATTAAGATAATACAAAAATAGCCTTGCATTTTCTGAGCATCTAGCAATGGAGCCAGGTAGTATCTGGTGAAAATATCTCATTCTGTATAGTCTGTGAAAACTTCAAATACTGATTTTAAAACATTTCTATGAGCATTCCACACAATTGAAAATTCTTATAATAGAAACAGTATAGAGAATCCAGGATTAATTATGTGAAAAAGACAGACAATGGTTAAAAAATTTCCTGAGGTCCAGATAATTTAGTCAAATATTCTTTAGTGTGTACTACTCTTGTCGGTCTTTTTTTAGCATCTTTTTACATCTTATTAAATAGGAAATTATTCCAACATTATACAGGGTGATATTCATTAACATTAATCATTCTGGACTAAGTTACTTAAAATTAATTCCTCCTTGTCCAGAAGAAAGATTGTAACTTTATAACTCACCCTAAGATGTTTCTTACTACATAAAATAAAGGAAGACATCAAGAAAACTAGAACAGAGGTAATATTTGACAAGGAAGGCAAGAACATACAAAAAAGACAGTCTCCTCAATAAATTGGACAGGTACATTAAAAAAAAATAAAAGTAGGCCATCAACTTACACCACACACAAGCAACCTTGCTAAATTAACCCTATTAGTTTTTGTGTAGTTGACTGAATTTAATTCAGAAATGATAATGTCATCTATGAATAAAAACAGTTCAAATCCTTCTTTTGCTATTAAGATGCTATTTGCTTATTTGTTTTTTCTTTCCTTCTATTATTGGCTGGATATTCAGAACAATGTTCAAGAGAAGTGGTAAGAGTGAACATTTTTGTCTTGTCCCCAATATTTGATGGACACTCTTCCACAAGAATACAGGAGTTTAACTATGGATTTAAGTGGACACTATGAGGTTTAAAATATTTGCTTTTGTTTCTAGTTTTATGGGAATTTTTATATCTTATTAAATCGTCCCCTTCATTATGATGTTTATTCATTTATCTCATCTGATGTTTTATTCTTCTAGCACATGATAGTTTTCATCTATGGGACTAACTGGATTTTCATGTTTTACCTTAAGCGTATTCGTCTGCTTAGGTTTCCATAACAAAGTACAATAGATTGGGTGATGAAAACAATAGAAATTTATTTTCTTACAGTTCTGGAGGCTGGAATTCCAAGATCAATGTGTCAACTGATTTGATTTATCGGGGGTCTGTCTCCTTGACTTGCAGACAGCCACATTCTTAGTTTGTCTTCACATGGTCTTTCCTTGTACACTACATCCAAACACATCTTAACACCAAAAAACACAATTTAGTCTATAACATTATGTTGCTATCAACTTTTTAAAAATATACACTAGATTAAAAATAATTTTAATATATTTATCTGTTATTTTTGCTGTCTGTATAGGCCTTTGGTTTCTTTACATTGATTGTGTTTTTGTTTTCGTATTTTTAGTTTTTTCCACAGTATGAGTGTATTTCTTGCTTGCTTCTTTGCTTACCTGGTAATTTTGGATTGAGTGCTAAGCATCACATATTAACCTGATTAATTGCCAGAGATTTTTATAATTCTATAAATATTTGAAAACTTTGTTCTGAGAGGCAGATATTTACTTAAAAACAGTATAGTCCTTTCACGTGCTTCTTTTAAGATGTTTTGTGTGGGTTTGGACAAGTAATGTAGGACTAATTAATTATTCCTGAATACCACGGCAAACGTTTTTTCTGTACTCAATGAAATGGCCAAGAATCATGAAGTTTTAATTCTGGCTGGTGGAAATAGGGTGCTGTATAAGTGCTGGTCATTATTATCTGTAAATATATGCCCAGTTCTGGTTAGTTTTTTCACATAAATATACTGACCAGTACCCAGCTGAACATTTGTAGGAACCCTCTGCAATAAGTTTCTATTTTCTCTGTGTATTATTCTGTGCTGTGAACTATGCCTTGACCTTCCTGAAATCTAAATTCATATTTCAAATATGCTTAAAATAATTTTTATCGCTGGCATAGGAGAGGAGAAAGTGACATTGGCTTTAATTTATTGGTACTAAAATATTTAGTTTTGCCAATTTAAATGATATAGTATCAATGTATTGCTAGGATTGCCCTAAACACTTAACAATAATTTAAGTTGTACTAAGTTGTAACTATGTGAATATTAATAGGTTATATTAATAGTCAACCACAACAAAAAATATACTCTAGTAAAACTATAATGGTATTAAGTACAATAGAAATCACGGTTTCTAAAGTTAGTTCAGGATTGGATAGATAAGTTCAAAGTCTTTATATGTGTGCTTTGGAATTCAACCATTAAAACATTCTGTAGTTTCATTGCTGTTATGAATAAGCATCTTCTGTGCAAACAATATTGTCAATGATTCCAATTTTGAATATAAAACAAAACTAGCAAGGAAAGGCAGCAGCAAGTAAGTAGGGTCAGCATGTAATCTTTTATAATAATTTGTCAGCCGATAATAAAAACATATTCAATTTTTTTAAAATATACAGATGTGAAAGTATACATTCAGGATTTTGGCTAACATGAAAACATACAGAAAAAAATAGTGTTATCTATAAATGCCTGTACAAGACTGTAAAAAATTTAAAGCAGATACCAACTTTAAGCATATTTTACTACATATTTTAAAAAACATAAAACAAGTTGTAACATATGTTTTCAAATTAGCATATAAATAATCCATATATGTAATGATTACTAATAAACTGAGTATACTGGACACTACACAATTATACAATCTTTGATACAGAAACTCAGCAAAATTTCAGTTTCCTTCAGAAATCATTCTTGTCTATAAGTGATGATATCTCTATCAAAACTCTATCAACAATGTTTGACAGAATATTAAAAAATAAAGTTATTTCAGAGAAATAATGTAATAATAATAGAAAAACAAAGAAACAAGAATACCAAGTTATGTTAAGAATATTCAGACATATCTTTAATAAAGGTGAAGACATGTCTTATTGCAAGTATGAAATTGCTTTAAGCACTTGGATAATATTCATTGAAACCATGTCTTTAAAAATATATATTTCAAGCAATGAGTATTTTAGAAATTTAGACTGTTATAAAACCTGTTTCTTTTTAAGCAAAAATTTTTGTCATATCTGCACATTCTGTCTTACAAAAACCTTTGCCTTTATATGTTCAAATGAAGAGAAAAACCAGTCTAAGTCTGGTGAATTAGTTTTCATAATTACTGAATATCTATTTAAATATTGGGCTTTATTTGACATTTGAGATATTGCATGAAAGTATATGTATATGTATAATCTTGAAATCTTTTCTGAACCTACATTTTGAAAAATAATAGTATGGAATACTAAATTCCAGATGCTAATAATAAAAGTGTCAACTACATGCCAAGCACCATAAAACAGAACAAAGCAAATATATTTTCTCTGAACATAAGAATTTACAATTTTACTAAGAAGATTACATAAATATACAACCCATTAAATAATAAAAGACAGTAAATGTTTATGTTTCACAGAGAAGAAAAGCCAATTTTTGGTGATTTAATCATAAATTCCCTGGATTATTGAGGTCTGTATGACTTGACATGAAAAAAGCCTTACTCTCTGGTCATAAAAGATTTGTGTAAATAACAAGATATATAGTTGGAAAGGTAATACATTGTAAATTTTTTTGTTTGAATTTTACTCAGTAATAAGTGGACATGGTCCAATAGAGATGAGATGGTGATTGAAAGATTTTGACCAAAAGGATATTATGTGTAACCTTGTAGTAATATGTAAAGTAGGTGAGAAAGAGAAGGGAACAGAGGCAGAGCAATAACTCATAAAAGTTTTTACAATTACCGCATAAAAGAAATCAGGACAGTAGAAGTAGAAATCAAAAATATGGGCAGATCTATATACTTTTTTAAGAAATAGCTCACAATAAAATGATGTTTTTGAAATTACCTAGCATATTTTTTTCTTAGATAACCACAGTATTACATATATATATGGAAAATGTAAAAATATATGGGACATTAGAAGATATAATTTGAATTTCATTCTTTAGTTATTAGCACTTAAACATTTTGGTGATAGTCTTTCAATATGTAATCAAATATATATAAGATATTGATATGTTATATAACTTTTATATATTATATAAAGTAATATATACGATTCAATATAAATGACATACATTTTATGTTATATGTCAGATGTGTATATATACATGTATGTTCATGTGCTTTCATTTTCTGATTAAATAGAATCTCCTGTTCTTTGCTCATATTTTTGGAGTATTTGTCAGTCTGGGTTATGGTTCTATCCCAGCTTACAGATCAGTGTGATTTTCATATATTGGATATAAAACACTAATCTTTAAATAAGTGATATTTTTTCCAATTAGAACCTTTAAATGACAAAATTAATGATAATCATCCCAATACTCAAACAATAAAGAAACTTTTTTTCTAATACCCTTACTGATACCTTCTGATGCTATAAAAAGTTCTTTAGCAAATTATGAGATACTAGTTTGATACTGGGACAGAAGGAAGAGAAAAAAAGAACAAAAGTGATAGGGAGAGAAAGGAATATAATTATACTTCATAAATAAATAAATAATTTAAGGGAAATAATATTGTACCCAGAAAATAGAACCAACTGTACATGGAGAGTAAAACAAAACAAAACAAAACAAAACACATGTTAGTTTAACATAAAATAGTCCCCTCTGTATAATATATAAGTAAATAGAGGAGTCTTTGTATAATCTTGATGAAGAAATTCAGTATCATTTTTTTATTGTTGACACTATTACAGATGTCCCCTTTTCCTCTCTTTTGCTCCCCTCCACCCATCTCCCCTCCTCTCCGCATCCTTTACCACATGATTGTTTGTGTCCACGTGCTATGCATATGTGTACTTTGGCTAATCTTTTTCTATTCCCTCTACCCATTCCTCTCTGAGATCTGTCAGTCTGTTCCATGTATCCATGTGTCTGTATTTATTTTGTTTGTCAGTTTATTGTGTTCATCATTAGATTCCACATATCAGTGAGGTCATCTGGTATTTGTCCTTCTCTGACTGGCTTCTTTCACTTAGCATAATAATCTCCAGTCCTTCCGTGCTGTCACAATGGGTAAGAGTTCCTTCTTTTTTACAGCCACAGAGTATTCCATTGTGTAAATGTACCACAGCTTTTTTATCCACTCATCTACTGATGGGCACTTGGGCTGTTTCCAGGTCAATATCATTTATATATACATGGAAGAAAATTTAGCAACAACTTTTACTTTAGAAAAGTAATGTTAAATAATCAAACAGTATATCCCAGTTTAACTATTTGTGTTTCATGACAAAAATATACAAGGGAGTGAGTAGTCTATATAAGTCTCATTTGGACACACAAGTTAGGAGTCCTATGAAACTGTGCAGAAATATCAAAAATTCAGAGAAAACAAAATGGTGAAAAAGAAAGGAGGAGGCTATCATGGCTTATTTCCAGTGCATACTAACCCTCTAAATGTTTACAGCAGGTTTATTAATAAAAGTGAAAAACTGAACCAAGATGCCCTTCAATAGGCTAATAAACACAATATGATATATACATACTATGGTGTGTTATTTGGTGATAAAAAGCAATAGGGTATTAAACCATATAAAACTATAGATAAATCTTAAATGTATACTGTGACATAAAAGAAGACAGTTTGAAAAGGCTACATAGTTTACAATTCCATTTCAATGACATTCTGGAAAATACAAAACTAAAGAGATGGTAAAAATGTCAATGACTGCCAGAAGGGTGGGAACAAGAGAGGGTTAAACAGGCTGCCTGGGAAGACTTTAGAGTGATGAAATGACTCTGATAATATATTGGTAGCTGTGTGACAAGAGAGGGTTAAACAGGCTGTCTCGGAATACTTTAGAGTGATGAAATGACTCTGATAATATATTGGTAGCTGTGTGACACTGTGCATTGGTTAAAAAATAGATTTTTACAGCACAATGAGTGAACCTCAAAGTATATAAATAAAACATGATCACTTAGGAGTTCAGCGACCCCCAGGATGAAAGACATACCTTGACAAAGGAATCTAATTAGGAATCTAATTATGTAACAAATGCATGAAATAATTTTACTAAAGAGGGTGAAGGAAGGTACTGCTGACTGAAATTGTTTTGGAAATAAGGGAGGACTCTAGGACTGGAGGTAGAATAAACTACACATAAACCATACCTTCCATGTGATAAAGCAGTTTTCATGGACTGTGGGTTGTCAGTTTGGAAACCACTATGCATTTGTACTAGAACCCACCAATTAGTGGAATATATGGCGCATAATAAAATTCAGGTCACCGCTGGAGTTGGATTTTAGGGTAGGCAAGACTAAAAGGTTAGAATGATTCATGTGGTAATAATTCAGGGGGACATCAGTGGGAACTCACATTTAGCTTAATATTGTTATAGAAAGATGGATGCTGAAATATTTAAAGATAGATTTAAAGATACATCTGCTAGTACACTCATATATTTCATCTTCTGAGAGCTGAGAGGGCCTAGAAGTAACAGCCTGCTAGTAGTGAGCACGCGGAAGACCCCGATCTTGATTTGCAGGGAAAGTTACTAGAATTCCTTGGAGAAATGGTTGATTCTAGAAATAGGACAGGGAATATACAAAATAAACCTAGATAATCTTGTGGTGTCAGAACATTAAAAAATGCTAAAAAAAGAAAAAGAAATTGAGCGGGCTATGTCAGAGGGACAAAAGAGCCAACCAGAAAGCTTCCTGATGGCCAGAGCTCGAACAATCTGAGCAATGAAGTGAATGAGGTAGGACTGGATTATAATCCACGTTATAAAATAATACCATGAGTCAATAATAATGAAAATAAATAATATATTAATAAATGGATACATCCTTATGCAGAAAAAAGGTATATTTTATGTAAGATGCCCCACTTCAAAGAGGTGGAATGTAACTCTTCACCCCTTAAACATGGGCTGTGTATAATACCGCATTTTGCTGTGTATTTTGGGCCCAAACTTTCAGGAAAAAGATCTTTCATTTTAACTTTTTAATTCATTTTTTCTCTATTTATATTTAGATATTTGATTTTTTTTTATTATGAGGGCATTTTAGCACTTCTTTTTGAACATATTTTGGTATAAGAAATTTTATGTAACAATCACAAAACACCAGAACAGGTAAAAGGTATTTCAGGTACGACCCATGTATAATTCATATCCTTATTTTTCCCTGAAATATTTGGGCAAAAAAATGTGCATTATACATGGCAAAATACGGTAATTTCTTTCCAAAGAATATAGTGTGGAAAGGGAAAATTAAAGAGTAACTTTGTAGTGGAGAAACCTGACAAACACTGCCTCCGCCAGGTGATCAAGATTTATTTCAACATTTAAACTCTTTAGTCCTCTTTCCCAAAACCTAAAACACCAGCATAATCTTGAGAAAAACTTTAGGCACCTCCTACTAAAAGGTCTTTCTATAAAATACCTGATCAGTACCCCTCAAAATATCAGAGTTGTCAAAAAACAAGGAAGTCTGATTAACT
Organism: Mormoops blainvillei; assembly: GCA_004026545.1. Classification (NCBI taxonomy): domain Eukaryota; kingdom Metazoa; phylum Chordata; class Mammalia; order Chiroptera; family Mormoopidae; genus Mormoops; species Mormoops blainvillei. The sequence continues at coordinate 24,480 of PVJD01002564.1, read as the reverse complement.
GTCAAAGCCAAGAAGAAATTAAGGAGACAAAATACCTAAATGTAATACAGGATCTTGGTTGATATCATTGAGCTGAAACAGTACCTTAGGTAAACACCAAGGAAATCTAAACAAAGTATGGACATTTATTTTAAAAATTGAAGATATGAACCTTCTAAAATTAGAATTAAAAACTATTGTTAGCTGAAAATGGTTTTGTCATTTTGTGATTCATGTTGTTCTAATTTATTGTGTTCTATTTTTTCTAACTTTTTTGAGATATAATTGACATATAATGTGTAAGTTTAAGGTATATAACCTAATGATTTTGTACATGTATAGGAATATATTGTGCAATGATTATATAAAAACAATAGTTAACACCTTCATCACCTCATGTAACTACTATTTTTAAATGTCCATGTGATGAACTTTTAACACCTACTATCTTAGCAACTTGCAAACATATAATACAATATTGTTAACTACAGTCACCATGCTATACATTAGATCTCCAGCACTTATAATCATCTTTATAACAAGAAGATTTTATTCTTTCATCAACATCCACCCATTTCTCCCATCCTCTTGCCCCTGGCAACTACCTGCCTTCTCTGTTTCTATGAGTTTGACTTCTTCATATTTCACATGTAAAATCATACAGTATCTGTATTTCTCTGCTTGACTTATTTTGCTTAGCATAACGCCCTCGAGACCCATCCATGTTGTTGCAAATAACAGGATTTTCTCTTTTTCTTCCTTGCCTGTGAGTGTGTGCATGGGTGTGTTTGTGAATATCACATTTTTTTATCCATTGATCCATTAATGGACATTTAGGTTGTAATCTTGGTTATCATGAATAACACTTCAATGAATATTGAATGAAGGTATCTCTTTGAGATAGTAATTTTGATTTCCTTTGGATATACACACAGTGTATGATTGCTATATCAAATAGTAGTGCTATTTGGAATTTCTTGAAGAGACTCCATACTGTTTTCCACAGTGGCTGCATCAGTTTACATGCACACTAACAATGCATAAGAGTTATGTTTTTCCATATCCTTTTTAACGCTTGTTATTTTTTCTTTTTGATAATAGCCATTCTAAATTAAGATTCAATGTGAGAAATGTATACTTTATTTAACTGAAAGACATCTTAATTCTCAAGGACTTCAAGGTTTATTTTTATTTAAAAGATTTACACTTATATACAGTAATTTATATATACTCATATACTCAGAAGAATAAAGTCAATCTCATTGCCGGAATTTACCTCCATGTCATTTTTATTTTTTTACATATAAATACAATGAGATGTGTAAGTTTAACAGAATTTGTTTAATTTTTAAAAGCATAAGTAAAAGGAAAAAACATAGAGAAAAGCAACTAAAGGGGAATATTATTTATTTTTATTTTTAGAGATTAATATCAAATATTTTTCCTAAAGGAAGTACTTTCTTATAGTCACATTGCCATTATATAAAGTTCTTAAAAATATTTTATACCTGACACAAAATACCAAATAACTAAAATTTCCAGATTATTTAGAGTATAGAAATAATTTATATCCTTCTAATGTTTGAAGTGAAAGTGTCAATGGAGTTGAGTAAAAGGAATTTATTACAAAACTTGCATTTCAGTCAGGGCTCCACCCTGTTACACTGAGTAGTGCCTAGTAGTTGCTTAATTCCAGCAATTGCTTAAAGGCAAATAAACTTAATTCTCAGTTTATTCATATTTAAAATGATAAGTAATAGATATATAATACCCAAAGGGTCTTTCTATTCTAGAATTCTATAATTCAATGAGCACTTTATCTTTTTCAACAGAGAAATATAATTAGATTGTATGAAAATCCCTTTGATATCTCTTTGCAGTTTTAATTATTATTTTCTTTGATGATAAGTGACTTTGAGCTTCTTTTCATATATCTATTGGCCATCTCTATGTCTCCTCTGGAGAAGCGACCTATTCAGGTCCTCTGCCTATTTTGTAATTGGGTAATTTGGGGTATATTTAGTGTTGAATTGTCTATTATTTATAAATTTGGGTATTAACCATTTATCTAATGTGTCATTGATGAAGAACTTCTTGTGGTAAGGATTCTGATTAAAATTTTAATATATTTATTTGTGATGTACAAGGAAGTGAATGAAGTGTTCTTTAGTGTTATATTTTATGTTCCCTATTGAATTTTTAGCTATACATTTTTATGAGTTTTTGTGGTTGCTCTAGATGATATCATGATACAGATCTAACTTATCATAATCTACCTTCAAATAACATTATAGAGATTCACAGTTGAAGACATACAACAGTATAATTGCATAAACAATACAAGGGTCTTTAATTTCTTGTCAGTTTGTCTTTCTAAAAGTATTTTATTTTATTTGTCTATATTTTGAAGTATATTTTAGCTAAACATAAACATAGTGAAGGATTGTATCCTCTTCTAGCCCTTCAGAAATATAATTCCACTGTTTCTCTACTCTTTTGGATGAATTTTGTATATCATTTGTATCATTTATTATACCTTTCTATGTAACATGTCTTTTTATTCTGTCTATTTTAAAGATTTTCAGTTATTTTTCATTTGTAGCAACTTGACTTTTAAGTTTCAGGATGTAGTTTTTCTTGTATTTGTTCTAATTGAGATGTGCTGATATTTATAAGGTTTTTTAAAACTTGATTAATATTTCTTACATATTTTATAATGTTTTCAGTAAATATTCAATAAATTTTCTCAAATCTCTTCTTCCTCAACTTCTATCTATGCTCCTTTCTGGAATTAAATTACATACATTTTAGATCTTATGCTATTGTGCCATGAAACTTGTTTGCTTATTTCCAGTTTTTCCTTTCTTTTTGATTTGTTTGTTTTAGTTTAAATACTAAATTTAGACCTCACATAAAATGTTTTATTCATTTGTCTCCTGTGTTACATCACTATCAAAACCTTCAAATCTCTCTTTGTTTATCATATTGTGTTTTTATCATTAACATTTTAATTTGGTTCACTTTTTACTTTCCATTGCACTGCTCAAATTCTTCATATTTTTAGACATTTTATTTATATATTCTACTAGATTCATTCAGATATTTATCAACATTACATTTAAAAATTCTTACAAATCCAAAATCTCTTAGTCTACTTATATATATTATTTCTGTTTACAAGCATGATTTATATTTTCTTACTTTATCATATGTATGATGCTTATGAGAGGCATTTTATGTAAAAATATAAAATATATTGAAGTAAATATTTGTCTAAATAAAAAGCATATACCTTCTTAGGTTGTGATCTAGGTATCCCTCTCTGTAGCTTAGATTTCATGCTCACCTGGTTGTGACAGAGTGCATTTCCTTGTGGTTATAGAACTGAGGTCCTTGCTTCTTTGCTAACTGTCATTCCGGGTGACTCTCAGCTCCTACAAGTCTCTACAATTTACATGGCTCTTTCAGAGGTTTCCTTACAACATATCGGCTTACTTCTTGAAAGACTCATTTAAGAAGAGTCAAGCATAATGACATAGTTGTACGAAGTAAATACATCCTAGATATATGCAGTACAACAGGGGCTTATAATTAACAATAATACCTGACAGCTGAGTGTAGAGTGGCAGCCACAGACCGTAGATCCCTGTGAAGGAGGGGCAGAGCGGACTAGAGACGCTTGAGGAGAGACTGGGTACAGAGACTTTGGGGAGAGAACTGAAAGAGTAGCCTCTGGGATCCTGATGCTGAATCATCCCCCATAAGGCAGCAGCCATTGAGCTCACACAGACCACTCCCCTCTGAGCAGCAGCAGCCTGAGGGGAAACATTAACCCCAACCCCAGGAAGGATTTTGCCCTGCCATATGGCATTAAAGCATGACTCCTGAGCACAGAGTGACTAGATTAACAACAGAATGAGACAACCACAGAAAGTAGACCCTGGGAAGTTTCGAACAAGCTGCCTAAGGTCAGATGGGATCAACATCTAACATCACCAGAGGGGGATCCAGAAAGAAAAAATAGCAGTAAATACTAGGGTCTACCAAGAGAAAACCACAGTGGGTTTCTCCATGATTTGCAATATTTTCTTTAGTACACAGCTTTTTAACATTCATTTCTTGTCCATTAAGTTGGTGCATATTAAGATACTAGATTTTATACTATAGTTTATTTTTCTCCTTTCTTCTAATAGTCTTAATCTCTGTACAGCCTTGTTAATGCTGGTTCATTTGCTGTTGATAGTGGGATTTCAGGGAGGAGTTATTTTTGCAGTTGTGGGTTTGTTTCCTAGGCTTTGTGGTTTAGCTCTGGCAGCCAAATAATGAGAAGACAAAGAAACAGCCCCCAATCCAAAGAAAAGAAGAATGCTCAGAAGGACTACTAAATGAAATAGAGACAAGTAAACTATCAGATACTGAGTTCAAAACAATGACTGTAAGGAAGTTCAGTGAGCTCAGTGAGAATTACAAAAACTACAAGGACACTACGATGAACTTACTACAAACTATATCAGCATGAAAAAGGGCATAGAAAATATCAACAAGAACCCAGAAGAAATGAAGAGTATAGTTTCTGAAATGAAGAACACAGTAGAAGGAACCAAAAGCAGGCTAGATGAAGCAGAGGATTGAATCAGAGAGCTGGATGACATGGTAGGAAAAAACTCCCAGAAAGAGCAAGAAAATGAAAAAAGGCTCAAAAAGAATGAAGAGGGGTTAATGGAAATGCAGGACAGTATGAAATATAATAATATCCATATAATAGGAATGCCAGAAGTAGAAGAAGAGGAGCAAGAGATAGAAAACATGTTTGAAAAAGTCATGATGGAACACTTCCCTAATTTGAGGGGAGAAAAAGTCACACAAGTTCAGGAAGCATAGAGGGTCCCAATCACAGGCAGCAGAGAGGAACCCAATGAGACCCACTCCAAAACACATCATAATTAAAATGAGAGATATCAAGGAGAAAGAATCTTAAAGTCGATAAGGGAGAAACAGGAAATAACATACAAGGGAACCCCGATCAGGCTAGCAGCTGACTTCTCCACAGAAACACTACAAGCCAGAAGGGAATGGCAAGAAATATTCCCAGTAATGAAAAGCAAAGACCTGCAACCAAGACTACTCTACCCAGCAAGGCTCTCACTTCAAATGGAAAGTGAAATAAGGAGTTTCGCAGACAAATGAAGGCTAAAAGAATACAAATCTACCAAACCAGCATTGCAAGATATGCTAAAGGGACTGCTTTAAGAGGGTGAAGAAAAAGAGTGAGAGTGAGAGGAACACAAATACAAAGGGAAAAAAAATGAAGAAGGACCTATCAATAATAACTTTAAATGCAAATGGATTAAATGTTCCAATTAAAAGACATAAGAAAATGGATAAGAAAACATGACCTGCACATGTGATGCCTATGAGACCCAACTCAGAACAAAAAACTACACAAACTGAAAGTAAAGGGTTTAAAAAAATTCCAAGCAAATGAACAGGAAAAAAAAACATGGTGGCAATATTTATATCAGATAATACAGACTTCAAAACAAAGGCCATAAAAAGAGACACAGAAGGACACCTCATAATACTCAAAGGAAGACTCCATCAAGAAGACATGAACATTGTAACATGCACCCTACATAGGATCATCAAAATATATAAGGAAAATTCTGGAGGACTTCAAAAAAGCTATAGACAGCAACACACTTATAGCAGGGGAGTTTAATACTCCACTGTCAACAATGAATACATGATCCAAACAAAGTATCAACAAGATATTGTAGAACTGAACAATGCAATAGATCAAATGGACTTAACTGATCTATGTATATAGAGAGAAACTTTCATCCCAAAGTTTCTTTTCAAATACACATGTTTTTCAAATGCACATAATATGTTTTCAAGGATATGCCACATGATGAGACACAAAACAGAAGTCAACAAATTTTAAAGAATTGAAATCATATGAAGCATTTTCTCAGACCACAAGGGCTTAAAACTAGAAACCAACTTAAAAGACAAAACTTGAAAACAATCAAACTCATGGAGAATGAGTGGCATGTGATTAAACAATGAAAGAGTCAATAATGAGATCAAAGGAGAAATAAAAAAGATTTCTGGAGACAAATGAAAATGAACATACAACAGTCCAAACTTATGGACAGAGCAAAGACAGGTCTGAGAGGGAAGGTCATAGCAATATAGCCCTACCTAAAAAGATAGAAGTATTTCAGATAAACAACCTAACCCTACATCTGCAAGAACCAGAGAAACAACAACAAACAAAGTCCAGAGCAAGCAGAAGAAAGGAAATAATCAAGATCAGAGCAGAACTGGATGACATAGAGACTAAAAGAACAACTCAAAGGATCAAGAAATCCAGGAGCTTGTTCTTTGAAAAGATAAACAAAATTGACAAGCCTTTAACCAGACTCATCAAGAAAAAAAGGGAGAGGACCAAATAAATAAAATCAGAAACAAAAGAGGAGAAAACACAACTGATACCACAGAAATACAAAGGATTATAAGAAATTATTATGAGCAGCTATAGGCTAAGAAATTTCAAAACCTGGATGAAATGGACAAATTTCTAGAAAAACAAAATCTTCCAAAACTGAATGAAGAAGAAGCAGAAAGCCTTAAATGATCGATAACAGCTGGTGAAATTGAATCAGTAATCAAAAAACTCCAGGCACACAAAAGCTCTGGACAAGGCAGTTTCACAGGAGAATTTTACAAAACATTTAAGGAAGAGGTAGCCCCTGTCCTTCTCAGACCATTCCAAAAAACCCAAGATGAGGGAGACCCCCAAATTCTTTTTATGAGGCCAGCATCATCCTAATCACAAAACCAGCTAAAGGAACAACAAAGAAAGAAAACTACAGGCCAATATCACTGATGAACATAGATAGTAAAATCCTCAACAAAATATTGGCAAACTGCATCCAGCAATACAATAAAAAGATCATACACCATGATGTAGTGGGATTCATCCCAGGGATGCAAGGATGGTACAATATTCACAAATCAATAAGTGTAATACATAATGTAAACAAAAGGAAGGACAAAAATCACATGATCATATCAATAGATGCAGAAAAAGCATTTGATAAGGTACAGTGCCCATTTATGATAAAAACACTTAGCAAAGTGGGAATAAAGGGGGCATACCTCAACTTAATGAAGGCTATATATGACAAATGTACATCATACTCAATGGGCAAAAACTGAAAACTTTCCTACTAAGATTGGGAACAAGATAAGGATGTCCATTTTTACCACTTTTTATTCAACATAGTATTAGAAGTCCTAGCCATAGCCATCAGACAAGAAAAGGAAAAAAAGGCATCTAAATTGGAAAGGAAGAAGTAAAACTGTGATTGTTTACAGATGACATGATAGTGTACATAGAAAACCTTATAGAGACTCCACCAAAAAACTACTCACCTAATAAGTGAATTTGGCAAAACAGCAGGATACAAAGTCAATATTCAGAAACTGAAGGCATTTTTGTACACTGAGAATGAAATATCAAAATCAGAAATCAGGGGAAAAATCACATTTACTGTAGCAACAAGAAAAATAAAGTACCTAGGAATAAACTTAACCAAGGATGTTAAAGACCTGTACTCAGAAACTATACAACACTGAAGAAAGAAATTAAGAAAGATACAAATAAATGGAAGCATATACCATGTCCATAGACCAGAAGAATTATCATCATCAAAATGTCCTTATTACCCAAAGCAATGTATAGATTCAATGCAATCCCTATTAAAATAGCAATGACATATTACACAGATATAGAGCAAACATTTCAAAAATTTGTATGGAATCAGAAAAAACCCTGAATAGCTACAGCAATTTTTAGAAAGAAGAATAAAGTAAGAGGTATCACAATACCTGACATCAAACTATATAATAGGCTACTGTAATCAAAACAGCCTGGTACTGGCATAAGAACAGACACATAGATCAATGGAACAGAATAGAGAGCCCAGAAATAAACCCATGTCTCTATGGTCAATTAATAATCAACAATGGGGCCGAAGCATAAAATGGAGCAAAAAATAGCCTCTTCAACAAATGGTTTTGGGAGATCTGGACAGCTACATACAAAAAAATGAAATTCAACCACCAACTTATTTCATAGACAAAAATAAACTCAAGATCGATAAAATACTTAAATATGAGTGACAACACCGTAAAAGTCCTAGAGGAAAACATAGGCAGGAAAACCTCAGATATTCCATGCAGCAGTATTTTCACCGATATGTCCCTTAGAGCAAGGGACATAAGGGAAAGAATAAACAAATGGGGCTTCATCAAAATAAGAAGTTTCTGCACAGCTAAAGAAAACATCAGCAAAATGAAAAGGGAATCAACTGTATGGGAAAATATATTTGCCAGTGACACCTCAGACAAGGGTTTGATCTCCAAAATATATGAAGAACTCACACGACTCCACTCCAGGAAGACAAACAATCCAATTAAAAAATGGACAAAGGATCAGAACAAACACTTCTTCCAGGAGGACATACACAGGGTCCAAAGACATATAAAAAGATGCTCAACATCACTAGCCATCAGAGGGATGCAAATTAAAACCACATTGAGAAACCACTTCACACCAGTCAGAATGGCCAGCATAAATAAATCAACAAACAACAAGTGCTGACGAGGTTGTGGGGAAAGGGGAACCCTAGTACACTGTTGGTGGGAATGCAGACTGGTGCAGCCACTGTGGAAAACAGTTTGGAATTTCCTCAAAAAACCAAAACTGGAACTGCCTTTTGACCCAGCAATTCCACTGCTGGGATTATACCCTAAGAATTCTGAAACACCAATTCAAAAGAACCTATGCATCCCAATGTTCATAGCAGCACAATGTACAATAGTCAAGAATTGGAAGCAACCTAAGTGCCCAACAGTAAATGAGTGAAAGAGCTACTACCCTTCACGACAGCATGGATAGAACTGGAGAGCATTAGGCTAAGTGAAATAAGCCAGGCGGTGAAAGACAGATACCATATGATCTCAGGTATAAGTGGAACCTAATCAACAAAATAAACAAGCAAGCAAAATATAACCAGCAACATGAAAATAAAAAAACTGACAGTAACCAGAGGGGAGGAGAGACGGGGATAGCAAGAGAAAAATAGGGGAATGGGTCATCAAGGAACATGCATAAAGGACCCATCGACAAAGCCAAATGGGGGAAGGATTTGAGGGTAGGAGGTAGTGGTGGGTGGGGCTGTGGAAAGTGGTGGCAGGAAAATGTTGACGAAAAAAAAATAGGGTGAGGCTAAGAATTGTATAGGAAATTTAGAAGCCAAAGAACTGATATGTATAACCCAAAAACATGAAGTAGAGTTATGGGGATGATGGGATAGTGTGCAGGGCAGAGTGGATATTCGGGAGAAAGAAAATGGGGCAACTGTTAGCATAATCAATAAAATATTCATAAAAAAAGAACCAGAAAAATAATAATAATACTTTATGGTACTCTTAAGAAGTCAACTTCATGTTTTTATACCACAATAAAAATGAAAAATAAAGAGTTGAATACTTTATTAAACATTTTACTGGATTAAGTCAGGCCCAGCCAGTATAATCTTTTTTATTAAGTTGAAATCAACAACCAATCTGGAACCTTAAGTACACATGCAAAATGTCTATGTTGTGAACATTATTGTTCTCTAGTTTACTTTTATTACATTTTTCTGTTTTGAAACTAGGTAATATTGTCCTTATAGAATACATTAGGGTGTATTGCTTACTCTTCAGTTTTGAGAATGATTTTTGTAGTACTTACACTATTTTTTTATTAGTATGTATCTGCTAGAAATCACCAGTGAAGTCATCTGGACCTGGAGTTTCTTTCAGTAAAGGTTTTGACTTACAGTTTCAATTTCTTTAATTGATTAAGTTTTTCAGTTTATCGATTTCTTCTTGAGTGATCTTTGATCATTTTGGTTTTTCAAGAAATTGTTTTTTTTCTGAATTGTTTAATTTACTACATAAAGTTCATAATAGCTCTTACTGTTATTTTAATATCTGTAGAATCTATAGTGATGGTACTTCTCTCATTCCTAATATTGATAATTTGTGTCATCTCTGTATTGTTTTTTCTGCTTTATCTGGCTAGAAGCACACTAAAATTATTGCTCTCAAAGAAACAGTTTTAGGTTTTATTGATTTCCTCTGTTATTTTCCTGTTTCCCAGTTTATTGATTTTCACTATAACCTTTCATATTCTGGTTTTTTTTAACTCAATTTGTGTTTAACTTGCTTTTCTTTCTATAATTCTTATACTAAAATCTGAGATCTTTGATTTCAGATAATTTTCTTTTTTAATATAGGGGTCTGATGTTATAAAATTCCCCCTTACATATAACATCAATGGCATACCACAAAGTTTAATACACTGTATTTTCATTTAATTCAGTTCTAAGGACATTTAGTAGTACTTGTGGATTTTTTTCTTTAACTTGTAAGTATTTAGGATGGGTTATTTTTAAATACTTGGAGATTTTCCAAATATTTAATTTCATTTCATTTTATTCAAAGACCAGACATTTTAAATGTAAACCTACTTATACATATTAAGGTTTGTTTTATGTCTAGAGTATTAACTTATCTTATAAATATTCTATGTCCTCTTTAATAGAATTTGTTTCCTGTTGTAATTTGGTGGAATACGCCATAATGTCAACTAGGTAATGTTTGTTAATAGAGTCATTGAAATCTTCTATATCCTTACTATTTTTTAATTGTCCTGTCAGTTATAAGAGAGAAGTATTGAATTATCTGACTATAGCTATGAATTTTTCATTTCCTCTTTGCAGTTCTTTCAGTTTTTCTTCATTAATTTTGATCCTCAGTGTTATTAAATATATAAAAATTTAGAATTATTATACATTACTAATGCATTGAATCCTTGGTCATTATGTAATAACTTTTTTATCCTGGTAATATTCTTATCTCTGAAACTTACTATATCTGATATTAATAGAGCCACCCTTTGGCATCACTTGATTAAAGTAAGCACTGTACATTTTTTTTCATTCTTTTTCTTTTATTGGCTTTTGTCATTATATTTCAGCTGTGTTTCTTTCTGGCAGTATGTAATTAGTTCATTGCTGTTTTATATTCAATCTTATAACCCCTACTTTTTAATTGGGGTATATATACCATTTAATTTTAATGTTATTATTCTTATGACTTAGCTTAAACCTTCTATGTTGCTATTTATCACTATATATCCCATCTGTTCTTGTTTTCTGTCTTATTTTTCTGCCATATTTGTATTAATTGAAATCTTTCTATGATTTAACTTTATTTTATTCACATATTGATGATGGCTCTTTGCTAGTTTAGTAGTTGTTTCATGACTTATAGCATGCATCTTTAATTTATCACTGTCTATTTTAGAGAAATATTATAGAATTTTGCATTGAATTTACAATTGATTATTTTCTTTGCTCCCTTTCCTACCTTTTGTGCTATTGTCATATATTGATTTTTACATTTTCATTAACCTCACACTATACTGTTATTACTTTTGTTTAAAAAAACATTTTGAAGAGATATAAAAATAGCACAGTATGTCTTATACATATTTACTGACTTTATTTTTGTCTCTAGCTGCCTCAATTCCTTTATGAAGGTACATATTTTCATTTGTGTTTTCCATATCTGAGACATTATGTAAATTCTCATGTACCGTGGTCAACTGGTTACTTATTCTTAAAGATTATTTTTTGCCTTTATCTTTAAACATATTTTTCTTGGTGATACTACAGATAGGTAACAGTGGAGTTCTTTTGTCTTCTTTTGTTTTTTTTCTGTTATTTAAAGATGTTGCACCATTGTCTTCTCACTTGCATTTTTTTAAATAAGAATGTATACGTAACATTTCTTTTTGCCCTGATTGCATTAAGGTATTCTGTTTACTGCAGCTTTGATGAGTTTTATTAGGACATACATTGGTGTAATTTTCTTCATGTACCTTTTGTTTGTCTTGGATCTTTATGGAGATAAAATTTTCATCAGATTTGTAAAATGTTTATATTTCTTCAAATATTTTTGTTTTATAATTTATTAATTATATGATTCATTAATAACATATATTAAGGCACTCGATGTGGTCCCACAACTCACTTTTGCTCAGTGTATTTTTTTTCAAATTACACTTCTATGTTGATTTTGGAAAATGTCTATTGTTACTACTTAAAGTTCACTAATCTTGTTTTCTAAACCAAACTTGATCCCATCTAGTGTATTTTTCCCACTCACACATAGTTCTATATCCAGAAATTCAATTTGGATAAAAATATATATTCCCTGTATTTTCTTTTTGGACATATAAAAATTAGTTTTAATAATTGCTTTATTAATTTAATAAATAAGTTTAATTCAATGATTCATTTAGTATCCTTGTTAATATCTAACAGCTATGTTAAGTATGTCAGTTTCTATCAGTTGGCTTATCTTTGCATTATGGATCATATTTTTATGGTTCTTAGATAATTTGGAGGGATGTTAGCTGTCACAGATTTTACCTTCTTCAGTGATAGATACTTTTTATTTCTACATATATTTGAGATTTAGTATGTGATGTGGGGATGCTATATGAAACAAGTTTGGTATTTTGGGTCTTACTTTTAAGATTTGTGAGATACTAATAGGGTAGTGCTCAGTCTAGGGCTTAATATTCCCCACTGCTGAGCCAATGGCCATAAACATTGAGGTTTTCAGGTCTGTTTTATAAAAATGTGCACTAGCTTCCAACTCTGCATGGGTAACAGACAGAGTTACCCTTAATTCTTTTGGGTGGCTCTGTCACAAGTCTAAGGTTCAGTTCCCTCATAACTTTTTCATTGTCTGATAAAAAGTTTCCTGACAGTTATTTCATATTGTCCTTTTGGTTTTTTTCTCTTTTAATTTTTCACAGAATTTTAGTTGTCTTTACACATAGCAGTATAGTAAAATAAGTTTAGTAACATGCCAAATTATAAATTTTAACTATAAATTTATAAGAAACCTTAAAAATATTCTCAAATTTTTCTTTCACTGTATATGTATACACATGTATATGTGTCTATATGTGTGTGTTTGTGTGTGTGTAATTCTAATCATAAAGGAGTATCATCATTACTTTCCTGAAATATAAGAATTATTATTAATTATTATTTGAGTTGTACAATTTTTATATTAAAGTCAAAGTGGTATTAAGGAAAACAGTAAGCAAAATATTTAATATGAAGCCCTCTTAAAGTTAAAAGAAAAGCATAGTTAAAATTAGTAATCCTTGAAAAATATGCACTTTAATTTTTTGGTTTTTGCATTTTGATGGGGTTTTGCTTTGTATTTTCTAAACTCATTTTAAAGAAACAGTATATCCTTATATTAATTTCCTTTAATCATTAAAGTAATTTGAATATCTTTGCTTTAGAAGTTGTTTTCTGGTTATATATCTAAGTTCTAGCAAAATAGGGATGGAAATCAACACTGAGGAAGTCCCAGTTTTTCAATACAGGCATTAAAACAATATCTGGGCTACTACAAATTTTAGTATCTTCCAATCAATAAAATTATCCCATGGATTCTATGAGTGACTTTCCAGGAAGGAAATCCAAAAGTGTGACCACACAGCACTGTGTGTTAAAGCACTTTACATGTGTTTGGACAGTGGGTATTCCTTCTCCCCACACTAGGAGGTTAATGTGTTGAGGAAGATGCTTGCAGAGCTCTGCTTCCATCTTCTCTTCTGACAAGCTGCTGAACATGGTAATTTATATGCAAGCCAGCCAGCATTGCAAATACTAAGATAATTTTACCTTTCATTCATTCCACAAACTTTGTAATGTTTTTATCACTTTGACTTAACATAAGGAATTTTATACTAAAACAATCTTTCTTCTTTTCTGATATTGTTCTCTGTGAAACTATAGTGAAACTTGGGAAGTAGCCAATATTTGAGGGGAGTTTTTAGGCATATTGCAGAGGCTTCCTTTGCTACATGGCTTTCTGCTTTCTGGCATTTCTCTCTTCAGTGTTGAGTTATGCCGAGAGTCCTAACTGTATCTTACATATCTTGTCACTGAAGTTGTGAGTTTTTACTTGAGTTGAATACCATCAAGAAAAAATTAATTATTCAATTATTTTTGCCTTTATATTTTCTGCCTTTGGGGTTATACTCATAAAATCTTCTCTAAGACCAAAGTCCATGAGTTTAGTACCTATGTTTTCTTCTATGTCATTTATTGTTTCAGGTCTTATATTTAGGTCTTCAATGTATTTTGAGTTAATTTTTGTATCTAGGACAAGCTGTATTCTAGATTGAATATTTTGCATGTGGCTCTCCAAATTTGCCAGTATATTTATTGAAAAGACTTTCTTATCTCCATTATATGTTTTTTACTCTTTTGTTGAAAATTATTTGCCCATTGACACATGTGGGTTTATTTCTGGGCTCTCAATTCTGTTCCATTGGTCCGTGTGTCTATTTATCTGACAACACAATGATGTTTTGATTACTGTCACTTTGTAATATAATTTTAAATCATGGAGTGTGATGCCTCAAACTTTGTTCTTCTTTTCTCAGGATTACTTTAGCTATTTGCAGTCTTTTATGGGTCCATACAAATCTGATGATTTCTTGTTCTATTTCTTTAAAATTTTGTCATTGGGATTTTGATGGAATTGCATTAAATCTGTTTATTGTTTTGGGAAATGTGACTATTTTAATTATGTTAAATCTTCCAATCCATGAACACAAAATATCTACTTTGTTGTGTCTTTTTGAAATTATAATGCTTTTAATTTTCAACATATAGGTCCTGTACAACTTTTATAAGTTAATTCCTGGATATTTTATTATTTTTGTTGCAACTATAAAAAATATTTTTTTATTTCTTTTTTCTGAAATTTTTTGTTAGCATATAGGAATGTAGTGGATTTTTGTAAATTAATATTGTATTTTGCAATTTTACTGTATTTGTTTATTGTTTCTAATATTTTTTTTTCTTTTGGTGGAGTCTTTAAGCTTTTCTATATAAAGAATCATGTCATCTGCAAAAAGTAACACTCTTACTTCTTCCTTACCAATGTGGATGCCTTTTATTGCCTTCCCTTGCCTACTTGCTCTAAGACTTCCAGTACTTCCAGTACTTCCAGTACTAAACTAAAAAGCTTCTGCACAGTGAAGGAAACTGTCAATAAAACAAAAAAGGCAACCAAGTCAATGGGAGAAGATAATTTTTAAACAACAGCTTTGACAAACGGTTAACATACAAAAGGTATAAAGAATTCATATCATTCATAATGAACCAAACAATCCAATTAAAAAATGCACAGAGGACTTGAACTGACACTTCTCCCAAGAAGACATACAAGTTCCAAACAGATATATGAAAAGATACTCAACTTCACAAGCAATTAGGGATATACAAATCAAAACTACAGTGAACAACCACCTCACACATGTTAGGATGGCTCAACAAGACAGGATCAACAAGACAGGTAATAACAAGTGTTGGAGAGGTTGTGGAGAAAACCTGTGAAAGTGCTGCTGAAAATATACAATGGTATAGCCATTATGGGAAATAGTATGGAAGTTCCTCAAAAATCAGGAATAGAGTTACCATATGACCCAGCAACTCCTTTTCCGGGTATCTACCTGAAAAATTTGAAAACGTTTATTTGCAAAGATATATGCACCCCTATGTTTATTACAGCTTTATACATGGTGGCAAAGACATGGAAAGAACTGAAGTGCCCTTCAATAGATGACTGAATAAACAAGATGTGGAACATATATGTAACCAAATACTACTTACCCATAAGAAAAGATTAAACACTGTCATTCGTGACAACATGGATGAACTTTAAGAATATCATGCTAAGTGAAATAACTCAGAAAAAGTTAAGAAACATATGATTTCACTTATATGTGGGATAGAAAACTGAAAGAAACAAAAAAGAAAAACAAACAAAAATTGATAAACACAGACAACGGTATGGCGGTTACCAGAGGAATGGTGGTGGGGAGGTAGTAAAGAGTGAAGTGGGTCAAATATATGGGTGAAAGGAGGTGGCTGGACTTTGGATGGAGGGCACACAATGCAGTATACAGATCATGCATCATAGAAATGTACACTTGAAACCTATATAAACTTATTAACTAATGTCACCCCAGTAAATTTAATTTAAAAAAAGAAAAATAATTAAAGGTAAATATAACTCACTGAGTGTGGTTCCTTATTTCAAGGGTTAAATCATCTCCAAGTTTTTCATGTTTTTCAACCTCCGCCATGTCTGTAAAATTTTTTCATGAATATATGTATTTGTAAGCCTATGATTGCTGCTCATTAGTTCATTACAAACTGTTCCACCATAACCTGACCTGAATCTCTGAGGATTATTATTTATGTTATTTTTTACATGGAATAATAAGTTCCTTTTGGCTGGAAATAATGTATTATGAGGCATTTTATGGAGGCTAGTTGTTTTGTAGCTTAAGATAGATTACTACGTGTTGATTCCAGTGTTGGGCATTTATACAGTTTAGAGCTTCTTTATAGTCAACATTTCATTGCCCCCCAGAAACAATTAGGAGAGCTTATAGAAGTGGAGTAATTAGCTTCAGAAATTATTGAAATTATCTATTACTTAAACAATGAAGTCATTTAACTCATTGTGATTGAAAATGTGCATTCTACAGAAAGATGTGATTGTAGTATGTGAAAACTACCTGAATGCAAAAATAAATACTCTTCTGAATAAAAAGACATATTGCTCCAACATCTTTTATTTTTTTTAGACATGTGCATTAAATTAGTTTTATTTTACGTTTTCATGAAGATCTCTTAAATTTTTTACTTTAATAATGAGTGACCTTGATGCTTAAGGTGGACAGCTAAGCAGGACATATTCCATCATTGGTCAGATGAAATAAAAAGTACATTTTCAAGAGTAATTGTAAACTAAAATTGAACCTACCATTAACTGTCAACCTTGACTGCAGGAAAAGACTTGCTGTTGAGAACAGGAAGAGGGGAATGAAAATATTCTCTGAAGGTTTGTGCCACAAGTTTGCTGTAATTCGCAAACATAATGTGTCACTAGTAATAAATTTTAATTTCAAGTGATCCTCCCAAAATGCTGCTCCTAGTGACTAGTGAAGCATAATAAAGGATGGGTTCTAGTAATTTAAAAGTTAGATATCTGGTCCGATAGTATGGTGAAGAGAGCTATAATTATAGTCTCCAAGATCAACTTCCAAAATGCAAAAAACATATGACACAAGCTGGACCTTTCCCATTATCTATTTGAAAATGCCATTTACCTCTAACTTGTATAATTTGAATTCCCAGTTTGGATTGGCAAGCAGTGTTCAGAGTAACATACTAATTCAATACTAGCAAGGGAAATATAATGAGCTATGATTAGGTATTACTAATATATTTCTATAATTCACATATTTGTATTTCAAACTCAAAGCAATTCAAGAAGTAATTTCACAGAAATGAGACTGAGCTTTAGTAGAGGTTAATATTTTACTGACAGTTCATCAATGACATAATTTAGAAAAATCTGTGTCAGTATGACTTCTGTTTAGGTTTTGTGGATGTTAGTGATTCATAAATACTGCCCAATGTGTCACATTAGCACAAGAAGAAATAACTAATAGTGGTTTTATTTTTTTCTAAAAATATTTATATAGATATGTGTATATATATTTTATTTTTTATTGTATTTTTTGCCATTAACATTTATCTTCTTTACACCAGCCTCCCCGCTCTATCGCCACCCTGTTATCCACGTCCATAAGCCTTTTTTCCTTTTTACTCAATCCCTCCACCTCCTAACCTCCCTCCACCACCTTTGCTGTCATCCTGCTCTCTACCTATGAGTTGTGTCTGTTTTGTTTGTTTGTTCATTAGATTTCACATACATGTGAAATCATATGGTATTTGTCTTTCTCTGACTGGCTTATTTCACTTGGTATAATGTTCTCCAGACACATCCATGCTGTTGCAAAGGGTAAAATTTTCTTCTTTTTTTAGGTCCAGCAGTATTCCATTATATGAATTTCCCATAACATCTTATCCATTCATATTTTGGCGATTGTAAATAATGCTGCAGTGAACACAGGGGTGCTTATATTCTTCTGAATTAGTGTTTCAGGTTTCTTCAGATAAATTTCCAGAAGTGGAATCACTGGGTCATAAGGCAGTTCCACTTTTAATTTTTGAGTTATCTTCATACTGCTTTCCACAGTGGCTGCACCAGTCTGCGTTCCCACCAACAGTGTAAGAGGGCTCCCCTTTCTCCATGTCCTCTCCAGCCTTCTTTGTTAATTTATTGATGATAGCCATTCTGAGAGGTATGAGGCAATATCTCATTGTGGTTTAAATTTACATTTCTCTGATGATTAGTGACATTGAGAATTTTTTCATATGTCCATTGGTCATCCATACGACATCTTTGGAGAAGTGCCTACCGAGGTCCTTTGCCCATTTTTTAATTTTATTTTTGGGGGAGCTTTTTAGTGTTGAGTTTTGTAAGTTCTTTATAAATTTTGGATATTGACCCTTTATCAGAGGCATTGGCAAATATGTTCTCTCAATCAATGAATTATCTTTTCATTTTGTGGATGATTTCCTTTGCTGTGCAAAAACCTTTTAGTTTGATGTAGTCCCATTTGTTTATTTTTTCTTTTGTTTCCCTTGCCTGGGGAGGCACATCTGATAAAATATTGCTACAAGCAATGTCTGAGATTTTGCTGCCTATGTTTTCTTCTAGGGTTTTTATGGTAAGGATTGGAATAAAATATTTCTAATACATATAGTTGTTAAGGAACGTGCACTCAAAATTAAAAATACTCCTATAAATCTACAATAAAAAGCAATAACAGTAAAAATTGGCAAAATTATGAACAGATACTTCCCAAAAAAGGTATAAGAATATCCCATAAAACATGAAAATGTGCTCAACATCATTATTCATTAAGAAAATGCAACTTAAACTCACAATAAAATACAATTTTATACACAAGAGAATAACTAAAACCAAAGTATGTGTTGGCAAGGATTAACACAATTAAAGCTGTTAGACATTGCAGGTGGTAAAATCATTACATGACCACTTTTTGGAAAAATTTTATAGTTATTGTTAAATATATGTTTTGTTTATGACCCTGCAATTAGCCTTCTAGGTATTGAGCACATAAATTCAAAAGAGTGGTAACTAAATATTCATGCATAAGTTTTCATGACAATATAAAACTGGAAACAACCAAAACATTCATGAGAGAAAGAATAAACACATTAATATATGCCTATATCGTATATGGAATATTATTGAAGTATAAAACAAGTCATTGATAAATTCAACACCATAACTGATGACTTTGAATGAAAGCTACATAGACTGGCATCTATTACTCATAACTATTATTTTTTAAATATATTTTGTCTTAGACACTTTATCAGGTTCTAGGATGAGAAAACAACATCGTAAGTTTGGTTATGTAGCATAGGTAAAAATTTATAAGCAGTGATATTTTGCCCCTACCTCCTATTCTTTTTGCTAAGATGATCTCTTCTGGCTCATTTACTCACCGTATTGTTTCTTCTTTCATCAGGTGGGTCAATATATTTTTATCACGTTTTAAAACCTGACTATATTGTTTCATCTCTACTTTAAATTCTCATCAAACAATTGAACATAGTAGTCTATGTATCTTCCTAGTGTGCTTATCTCATTTATGTTTTCTGGGCAGCTTTCCACTTACCTTTCTGTTTTATTCTCTGTATCTGGAGTATTTCTTTCTTTACCCATCTGTTAAATGATCTAAGTCTTCCCTACAGAATTGATTCTATCACAAAATTAAACTGCACTACCATCTGTTTCCCACAAGCAAACAACAGAGAGTATACCTTTGCATATTTTACTACATGTCTAAAAATTATTTATCTCATTTTACAAGGCCACATAAGTAAAACTCCCCCAAAACATTAATTCTCATATCATTCATTGAATATTATAAGACTACTTATCTTTATACTTTTAAAAATGTACAGTTTTTTCCTAACCATAATTTTATTAGCAATGTATTTTTTTCAGCTTATGATTCTATAATGTTTTCATTCTATAATGTTAAAAGAGGCATAATCATTTTCTAAGAAAGATACTATATTATTACAGCTATAGCTACTTTAAAATTAAATTTTGAGTTACTTAATGAAATGCTATTTTGAGTTAGTGTCCTTAATTCTAAGAAAATATATGCATACGCACAATTTGTTATCTTAATTGCTCAAATTGTATCTTATGTAGTAGGCTTATGTTTTATTAAAGTTCACACTATGAGATTAATGGACTTAAACTACTTTGGAATTTAGTCTTATAAGCATGTGCCTAAATAAGTGTGCAGAACATGTAATATCTCATTTCCAAAAGGCTAAATGATTAACCCCTTAGAAGTAAATTCATTTTGCTGGTATTTTCCAACAAGTCAATTATTCCCAAATACTAAAAAAAAAAAATATTCTAAGTAATCTTTTAAGTCATGTTTATCAGTGCACAAAATGTGTGTACACCCAAAAATAATGTGTGCCTATACAACAAATATAGTTACATATAATCAAAATGAAGAAAACAAGTTTCAAGTTGCCATGGGTTACTTGATCCACAATAAATAGCCTTTGTCTTTTCACTGTGATTTTACTCATCTTCCTGAACTACAGCTCTGTTTTTGATATCTAATTTTGGTAATGAAGGATATTTATTTGGCCTTCTAATATTACATGCAATTTATTCCCATTATTATGTTTAGCCACATAACAAAACACTCTGGTATGTGATATTTGACATGTTCTCTGAACCCTCTGGGTCCTGCAATATAGTGGGAAAGGCATTCACTCACCATTTTAAGCACCTACCATGAAGTAGAAAATGTTTGGGGCACTAGGGGTATACAGTAGTTATAAGCAATGGTTTTTATCCTTGATTTTCAATATGTAAAAAAAAATTACAATATCATAAAATTGAAAGTATTAAAAGTTGTAGAAATATACATTGAAAGGATTAGGAAAGACCACATAAAGAAAATGTATTAATTAATGAGGAATAATGGTTATCCTAACATATTAAAAAAAGGTGAGGAATATAAGTAGAAAGAAAAATATAGAAGAGGTAATAAACAGCCTGGAACATTATGGAAATGGGAATTAATTCCATGTAGTTTTAGAGCACTGCTGGCCCTTATTTAACTCCTAATTTTCGTATCAAATGTCCTCTGCGGGTTTTCTCTCTGGATTACTTTCTGGTGCCTGATATGGATTATATAAACAACTGGTTCTGCTGAGACTAACCTCTGGTTTCTCTTGGTCCCCCTCCTTCTCACACAATTAACTTCACCATGCTCAGTTTGTCATAACTGAGTATAAGAATGATTATTAAACAGTAAGTAAGGAGTACTGAAAGTCTGGAAAATATCTAGCAATGTAATATGATAAATAGAGGCATTTATTGAAGACGATACAAGACACAAGAAACATTGTACACAGGATGATGAGACTTCAGTCCCTTTCAAAGTAGGTACCTTGGGACCTCACACAGCTTTCCCATCATCTCTTCTACTCTTCAAAGCACTCTGAAAAATCCGTTGTTGGAATCACCATCAACTGCCATATCATATTTTCCTGAATCTCATCAATGGTCTGAAACCTTTTCCATTTCAAAGGTGATTTTAGTTTCATGCCAAGATCCTGTGTCAAAATCTCAGACACAAGAGTTTTTGGAACCCCTAGATCAGCTTCTAGTTCTTGCACTATCTGTCAGTCACCCATTTTTGTTGATTGCAACCCGTACACATTTAACTTTCTCTTCAACATTCTCAGGAGTTCTGCTTGTTACAGGCCTTCCAGAATGTGAATCATTTTTAACAGATTCTCGACAATCTTTGAAGCATTTGTGCCACACTTTCATTTGCATTGCATTCATTGCATCACCCCCAAAAGCCTTCTGAATCATCTGAGTAGTTTCTGTGGAGGAATGTTCAAGCTTAATGCAAAATTTAATGCAGATTCATTGCTCAACTTGCTCAGCCATTTTGAATGTGATGGCCACACAGGACACATACATGCTCACTCAACGGCATCTACCACCCCCACTGACTAGTACAAGGAAGTTGTCATTGTTTATGCATACACATTCCAGTCCACTCTCCTTGGTTGCCAGGTTACATTGATGTTGCTCAGACCATTCTCATTATATTAATAATGGCTGGACTTTTTCCAGACAGACCTTTTATGTGTGTGCATATTTTCCACTAAATTACAAAAACTAAGTTAGCAAAAAATCTTTCAGGAAATCTATACTCTCACTTTTAAACTTTTAATATACTACAAAGCCAAAAACTACAATGGTGGACAAAAACGTTAGATGAAAATTTTAAGATAGAGTCTCAAATGCACTTTGCAAATAACATACTGACAAAGTTAAATCAAGCAATTTAGAAAACATTCTTATATATTTAACTTCCAACATTTCTCATTAGCAAGTAATTTTTAATATTAATAAGAGCAGGTGAACAAAATATGTGCTTTTTGTTGGCTCTGTCTATTACTCTGAAATAAAATGTGAGCTAAAGCTGGCAGTAGCCTTTGCACGATTTAGTGTAAGACAAATTTCCCACTACTGCTGACGCTGTAATGCAAACTTCTTGGTTCACACATTTGTTGAGAAAGTTGAAAACTCACATAAAATATACATTTCATGATGGGAATCAAAACAGAAATAGTTATAAAATTCTTATTTTAAATGAATGAATGAATAAATTTGAAGTTATGATCTGCATAAATGTGATTTTTTTTGATGTCTAAAGTCATATCAGCAAGACAGGTCCAATGTTATTATTCCTTAATATGCATTTATTGAGTATTTACTTTGTCAGAATATACAGATATGACACAGGCTACACAGAGAAACTGCCTTCAGGTCAGACAATTTACCAAACAGTGTGTAAACACTGTGATAGGAGTGCTGTGAGATGAGAAGTGGCCGTGTTTAATTCAGATCTGCTCGGCCGGAAGAGCGTCAACTGAGGACAGGCAGATGGGCATCCCCATAAACACATTTCAAGGTGTGATAACACCTGCATGAAAATGAAGAAAAAAGAATAACAGGGACATTTTATTTACAAAGTGAATGAATATGTACCTATAACTGACAGTTTAATTTGAAAAGTGTTTTATTATATCAATCATTGAACTTTTAAAAACTTATTTTTCTAATTTCCCTTTAAAACCTAATAAGAACCATAGACCCTGATCAACTGACCAGAGCCTCTCCAATTATATAATGTCTGGCAGGCTCAGACTATGGCACAAAATGAAAATCAACAGTATAAAGACTATTGCTATTGTCCATATGAGAACCTCAGGCATATCACCAACCTGACTTAGTGATGTTCATTCATTAGAAGCTTTCATGAATTTTAATTTGAATAATATTACTTTTGTTGTCATAAACAATTGTTTGCTGTCATATATTTTTCTTTAATATAGTATATAATTTTCTCTTATATATTTATTTCTTGATAAAAACATTAATGTATTATTCTTTAATCTATAAGTTATAATGTAGTCAATAAATATTTACTATACACTTATGCATGTACCTACCTGTCAGGAACTCACCTGAGCTGGAAAGAGCTGTGTTTCCAGGTGCAGGAGTAGTCGATAAAACCAACAGCAAGCCAAAATGAAAATTAACAGTTAGACCTTGCCTCACTTACTGAGACAGCAAGAGATAGTGGGAAGCTGGGAGAATTCCTGGTCAAGTAGAATGGGGAAACAAAGACAAGAAAAAAAACTGAGAGAACAGAATTAAACAAGGCCAAACAGTGTGAGAAATCTGTGGTCAGCTGGTGAATTGCAAGACCTTATCTCCTCCAAAGTAAGGACACCACGAGTTGAGAGCCAATAGTTCATACCTCTCCCCCTAACCAAAGAATATACAACCTCTCTGGTCGTAAACCACAGGTGTCCTGGGAAGAGCAGAATGCTAAAGCAAACACAAACGGAGAGAGAATTCTGGAACAAAGGGAGCCAGTTTGGAAAGAACCTGCATTGACTCCCCTGTCAGTTCCCCTTCCCAAGAGAAACAGCACGTCTGCA
The DNA here is from genome assembly GCA_004026545.1 of Mormoops blainvillei. NCBI lineage: Eukaryota > Metazoa > Chordata > Mammalia > Chiroptera > Mormoopidae > Mormoops > Mormoops blainvillei. The sequence goes on along the minus strand of PVJD01002564.1, from coordinate 316 downwards.
AGTCTATGCTCCCTTAGGAATTTCCCCTTCCAAATCTCCACATCTCCCCTATACAAACTTGCTTCTAAAAGCTCAAGGTAAGGTGGATTTTAGGGTTTGAATCCGCCACTTTCTCAGACTGCTAGGCTCTGATATTAATAAAAGAGCAATTAATAACCCAATCCCTGTCTCTGCTTTTTTGGCTGAGCGGTGACAGGCAGCATGAGTCCCAGTTGCCCTCCAGTTTCATTACTTGTACTAATGTAACAGAGTCCCCCCACAACGGGGGAATTTGTAACAGTGTCAAGAATGTGGGGTGTCCAAGAAAAAAAAAAAA